>AXCO02007623.1:0-14462 GCA_000473525.2 Anopheles melas | reverse complement strand
GACGACGACGACGACTTCGTCCGACCGAAATGAGGTCAAACGTCTGGTTTGCTCGGTCGGATCTGAATGAGAAGCGCACTAGAGACGCGCGCCGTACCGGCATACAATTATGCTATAGCAACGGGAATATGGCTAACAACGCACACACTCACACATATAGCCGAGGATGTGTAAGGCGGCGCCAGGGCTGGGTATAGATTAGGGCGATACCATTGAACGACTCATAAGAACGACTTTAGAGAGGAGCAAAAAACATACCGGTGAACCCTTCCGGGTAGGTTCTTCATCACAACCGATAGGGATTTCCATGGTAAAGAGCTCCATGCGCCCCTACACGTCTAACGCCGGCAATGAGTCATCGTAAATCAATTGAAAATTAATTAAACAAGAAACAAGCGTACTCCTTTCCCGTACCCACAGCAGGGGGTGGTGGTAAACCGTTCGCTCCCGACGTATGGGCAGTAGAAAAAGAAATGAAGTTCCAACTAGAAGGGCTGGCCATGGCGCTAGCTGTGTACGTGAATCGGTAACAATTCTCACTCCCACTCAACCACCCTCGCACGACAGTATTTAATCATGTAAATGGACACCATTACATACAGGACACACTCACCACCCTCGTTGGGAGGGTGAATATTATTAAAATCGCACATGCAAAAGCCACCCCGTCGTGTTTGAAAGGGCGTTTTTTTGTGCGCAAAATGGCGTAGGAAGGGTTAGTTCTAATTCAACCAAGAGAAGAAGATTTAATCAATATGCACAGTTGTATTGGGTAGAATAAGGTTTTTCTTAAGATTTGTGACAATTTCACAGCAAACAGTGTTTCTTACCTTCCCCAGCGGGAGGCATCTCGATGCGTGGCTGAGACCGCAGTTACCACCCCAATGGTCACCACCCGCAACGCAAAGAAGTGAACGGCGCCGTACCAACACAAAGGTCCCGCTATGTACGAGACTTTCTGCCGGCAGGCAGGGTGTCATTATGCGAGGTGAAGGGAGGGAGGCTAGAAAATTCTTGCCCCCCCTCTTCGGGAGGATGCAACATGATGAAACGTCTCTCCGCACGTTTTTCCACACTTACCTCCTCAAACTTTTCCCGCATCTCTGCCCGCTCCTCCACCGACAGGCTCTTCTGGTGATGTGCGGCATTTCGGAAAGAAGCCATTTTTGTTGTATCTCGCGCTCTTTCGCACCACTGCACTGCTGGCTTCGCGATCGATGATCCCGTCTGCTTCACTTCTCCACTAGCCGCTGATACTCTCAGTAAACACAAACACGCACACACACACCACACTAACAATCACTCTCACACACACACGCACTCGGCGATCGCTTTTATTTTTATACTACTGCTTATGTGTTGTGCCTCCGAGGTTTGGTGGCGTGTGTAGTATTGCGCGTACACAACTTTATTTACGTTATTTGCCTTATTGCTTCTTTTTTTTCTATTTAAAACAACAATTCACTCGTATGCCATCTGACGAATTGCACTGTAAATTTTGATGCTGCTGGAAATGAAACAAAACCATCTTACTTGCCATTCTACTTATAATATACAATCATCGTTGGTCGTTCGCCCCACACCCCACCGGCCTAGGTCCGTTCAAACCTTCCAACAAGCGAGACAGAAGAGGAGCGTGTGGCTTTATTTGTGGTCAACACTGACTCAGCACACTGTACAACCGCTGAATATTCCTTAAGAAAAATGCTGCTTTGTTGCCCTTCCTCCCACCCCCCAGGGAGTTTGCGATATTTTAACGTTGAGAACTTTTTGACAACTGGCTTTTTTGTCAATGAATCAAAGCAGCAAGCCGCGATCCGAAAGGAATGCTTTCGTTCTCTCATTCAATCCAATTGGACCAGTTGTTGGCAACTGGAAGAAAAACGGAAGAACAATCACACCCTTTCGGCACCTTCGACCAAAACACACATACACACACACACACTTGAACGGTACTAACAACACGATATAACCACTAAAATTCTACACAACACCACCACATTCTGCTTCATTCTTTTGCTCCCTCTCTTTCTTTCTTTCTTTCTTTCTCTCCCGGATATTTTGCCCCTTTCCCCCTGCCCCTAAAGAAGGGATTCATAAACTAAAAATGATGTTATCGATCAAATCACGCAACAAATAAATGCCCGAAATGCGGTGCTTATGTTCGTCAACAGTGATGCAAAACAGTTTTGCTGTCGCACTTTTTGTAACACACCAGCGTTTGTGCAAGCGTTGGCTGCTAGTTCTTGATCGTAAAAACACACAGCGTGAAACGTGTTCAGTTACCGTTTGTTGGCTAAAGACTCTCGAGGAGAATTTGATGACTGCTTGCGAAGCCGACGACGCGAAAAATAACGCCGCAAGGGAGTGAGCCAAGTGTGCACACTGGGCGTTTGCGCGAACAGTGCGGGTCAAAGTTTTAAAAGTAATAAATACGGTAAACATAAATCAGACACAAAATAGATAACAAAATATTCTCTTTCTCTCTCACACACACATAAGTCACACAAATGTCATTTAAATAATTTGTTCAGCCTACGACAAAACAACAGTTACAATACAATATTTTGTAATTTATCTTTAAGTTTTTGTACACAATTGAATATTTCTTAGTTCTTGAAATCTTTAACCTTTTCCGATAATGTACCAATGAACAGAAAACTTTGCCTAAACAATAATAAGTTATGTTCGTTCCTAGGCGTAGAATGTAGTGTTTGGCAGCACTGATCAGAGGCAATCAAGACTGGTTAAATTATAATGATATTGCCAAGAGCGTATAGAAGGAATTGTTTTATATTAAGGTGGATTAAATCCATGCCGGAAAGTATTTTAGTTCCTCAAAAATATAATTCACTAACAAGAAAAGCTAAAATTAATGATACAAATTTGGAACAGCGCTGTAGTGTTTGAATAGGCCTTTTTGCAGTTCGCCCGTCAAGTCAGGGGTCGCTCAAGGTATATAAGTACAAATTGAATGTTTACTCTAGCCACCTTGGTATGGTCGCATTTTGTTTACATGTCAAAACCTAATCCGCAACAGCAAAACGAAGCGCGAGGGAAAAATGAGCTCAAATTCATCCAATTTTCTCGTGTTACTAAAAACGTTTACTGTAAGCGCATAATTGACGGTGTAGCAGCTTCACCGATAGCCCCTCTCCACTGCTCACATCTGGTTTTGTGTGTTATATTTTTGCAGGAATCGCTGGAGCGTGCATTTGCGGCAAATGACATAGAGGTGCTGAAAGCCGATTACGATGCAGCGCGAGCGAGCGACAACGACAAAAAGACGGCGCTTCATCAAGCGTTCCGCGACATGCTGCTCACGAAGACGGAGGACATTCCAGCGATCGAGCGGTTCATCAGTTTTGCGGTGAACTCCTGCCGCAAGGATATGACCGTCGCCACGATGCCGGTCGTGCTGCTCGGGGACATCTTCGATGCGGTCACGCTAGATCGGGCCGAGCAGATCTTCACGTACGTCGAGAACAATGTGGCCATCTGGAAGGAGGAGTGCTTCTTCACCGCCTGCAAACACAATCTGCTTCGCATGTGCAACGATCTGCTTCGCCGGCTCTCCCGCTCCCAGAACACGGTCTTCTGCGGTCGGATACTGCTGTTTTTGGCCAAGTTTTTCCCATTCTCGGAGCGCAGTGGGCTGAACATCATCTCGGAGTTCAACCTGGAAAACATCACCGAGTACGGCATGGACGGAAACGAGATGGCCGTAGACCAGCTGTCCGGAGGCGCGGACCCGGAGGTGGACGGAGAGCCAGCGGAGGAAAACAAGCTGAAGATTGACTACAATTTGTACTGCAAGTTTTGGGCGCTGCAAGACTTTTTCCGCAACCCGAACCAGTGCTACAACAAGGTTCAGTGGAAAACGTTTGAAACGCATGCCAAAAGTGTGCTGTCGGCGTTTAGCAGCTTCAAGCTGGAGGAGCACCGTGCTTCGTCTACCAGCAGCGACCCTGCCACGAAGCCGTCAGATATAGGAGGCTCTACCACTGCCGCCGCCGCCGCAAACAACTGCCCGATGGAGGAGGATCAGATCCGGGAGTCGGGACACTTTTTCGCCAAATTTCTCACCAACCCGAAATTGCTTTCGCTGCAGCTTTCCGATTCCAACTTCCGGCGCTCGGTGTTGGTGCAGTTCCTGATACTGTTCCAGTACCTCAACTCGACGGTAAAGTTCAAGGCGGAGACGCACGTCCTGACACAGGCGCAGAGCGATTGGTTGAAGGAAACGGAAACGCAGGTCTACCAGCTGATCGAGGAATCGCCCCCGAATGGGAAGAAGTTTGCTAACACGGCGCGCCACATGCTGTTGCGCGAGGAGCTGTGGAATAGCTGGAAAAACGAGGGCTGCAAGGAGTTCAAGCGCCCAGAGGCCGCACTCGAGGACACAAGCTCGTCGACTGTTGCGGTGGCCGGTGGTGCCGCTTCGGGCGGTGCTGCTACCTCGACAGCAAGTGGTCGTCCACCGGCAAAGCGACCGCGCAAACCGCTGGGCGATCTGATCCGCGATGCGACCAAGCAGGGCAAGTTCTACATGGGCAATTCGGAGATTACGCGCCTGTGGAACCTTTGTCCCGACAACTTGCAGGCCTGCAAGGGCACGGATCGTAACTTCCTGCCGTCGCTTGAGACGTACCTGGAGAATCCGAAGGAAAAGCAGGACCCGTCGTTCGAGTGGCGCGCGCTGCGCTTGCTGGCCCGGCAGTCACCCCACTTCTTTACGCTCTTTAACTCTCCCTCGTACAAGGTGGCCGACTATCTGGAGAGCGTGCGCAAGAAGATCCAGAAGGATAAGCTGGACATCAAGCTGGAGCATGCGATCCAGGAGGAAACGGCACCGACCAACGCCGAACAGCCAGAGGCGGAGGGTGAGGGTCTCGTCGGTGAGGAGGAGCACGAGCAGATGGATACGGAGCTGCTGAAGACGGAGCAGCTTACGCCGGAGGACAAAAACACGCACAAAACGCTCGCCGTGACGAAGGCGCAGCTGTCCGAGTTGGCGCCGAGCATCGGGCGGGACTGGAAGAAGCTGGCGACGAAGCTCGGCTACAGCGCGGATGAGATACAGTACTTTGAGTCGGAGCACGCGACCGTTGCGGACCAGTGCTGCCACCTGCTGACGCTATGGTTCGACGACGATATGGATGCAAGTTTAGACAATTTGGCCTACATACTGGAAGGCTTGGACATGATACCAGCGGCCGATGCAGTGAAACAGATGATTGCCCTGCTCACGGAAAAGGTGGAAGAGGTGTCGGAATAAGTTCACGAACACATGATCACGCTGTTTCGAACGGTTTTGAAAATAAAGTATAAGGTATGACTAATGGTACGGAAATGGTTGGCTTTGTTTCATAGCACGAGGTAATAGACAATGTAATGATGGGACAGCCATTTGAGCGCACGACGTATTTATCACCAAGCCATGTATGGGAGTTTAAGATAAGGTACTTAGTGTCGCTTATTCGGCAACTATAGGTTGTAATAATTACACCAACGAACGATTTGAACACGTGTCCTGTTTAATGTTTGGTGCATGATATCCTTCAAATTCATCGGTCAAACTGCCAGAACGTTAACTGTTCTGCGCATGTCCTGTGGCTTTCCTTCAACCATCAGCACAAAGGCTGTTTTCCTTGCGTATTATGTTAAAAAAAAATTGTGCTCCAATATCTTTCCAAACATTTTTACACTCCAAAAAGTCGTTCCATTGCGTTTTGTCCAGTATTGACGGAGGGCCTGATCCACGTTTTGCAGTAAAATGCATTGTGCTTACGGTGAAGGTTAACCTAAGCTGCGAGTGAATGATTATTTTCCCGTCCCTATATCGACCACGTTTCTAAAGCCAACAACCAAGAGTGTGTTGTGGAGGGCACCTTTTAAGAAAAAAGGCGGAAAACAGTCCCCACCCCTCCGTAAGGATGAACCCAACGCCGATACCAAACCACGATTTCATGGAGCTGCATCCGGTGCATCAGCATCCAGCGGGCTGCAAGCAGCACTGCTTCGTGTTCACCGAGATAGCGGACATAGAGCTGCCGCCCGAAATTACCAAGTATCCGGAAAAGATCAAGAACGGCAGCATCCACTCGTACACGAAGGAGAGCATCTCACCGCCACCGCCGAAGCTGGCCAAGGACCGTCGCAGCCGGAAGATAATAGCGCTCGTGTCCGGGCTGCTCGTGTGTGTGGCGTTGGCCGCGGGCATTCCGCTCGGTTTGCAGCTCCGATCGTCCTCCCTGCTGGAAGCTCGGCTAGCGTTCATCCGGCGGCTGCTGGTGGAGTCACCGCTCGTGGAAGGCTACTGGGCACCACCAATGGGGGCCAACTTTAGCAAAAGCTTTGCGGAGGTAAAGAGCGGCATGGTTGGCGCACTGCTGTGGCCGATTGCGGTGCCGTGTGCGGCACAGTATCTGGACGCAGTGCAGCTCACGCTGGAGGGTTTGGACGATGCGCGGAGGCTGGTGGGCAAGAACCGCGATATGGCGGTGGTAGCGAACGCGGACGAGATGGAACAAGCGCATACGGAGGGCAAGCTGGCGATACTGTTCGGGCTGGAAGGGGGCCACACGTTGGGCTCGAGTTTGGCGGTGCTTCGCTCGATGTATTCGCTCGGTGCGCGATTTGTTTCGCTGACGGGCGTGGGCTGTACGACCCCGTGGGCCAGCGCCTCGATACGCAACGATTTCTTCGACGAAAATCTTCCCTCCACCTTGACCAACTTCGGTGAGGTAGGTATTATTGCTAGCAGCTACGTTTCGGCACCCGACGACACCGGCTGACCGACTATTTACGTTTCGTTGTTCGTTGCAGATCATAATTCAGGAGATGAATCGACTAGGCATGCTGGTGGAAATATCGCGCCTCTCCGAACCGGCCATGATGGTGGCGCTGAACGTGGCCAAAGCGCCACTGCTGCTGTCCAACGCACTACCCTCGTCGATGGCTTGCAACGGTACGACGGCCGCCGTCCCGGACCACATCCTAAGCGCACTGTCCCAGAACGGGGGCGTCCTGATGCTGAACGTCGAACGGTGCGGCGATAAGCCGATGTCGCTGAAGGATGCTATCACCGCGATCAACTACATCCGAGCGATTGCGGGCGTGGACCACGTGGGGCTCAGCGGGTCGCCGAAAAACTATCCCTTGCTGCTGGCGGAGTTGGCCCGCGACCGGTTGTGGGGCTCGGTGGCCATCAAGAAGCTGGTCGGCGGTAACATCGTGCGCGTGCTGCGTGAGGTCGAAACGAACAAGAACCGTTTGCCGCTGTCCGAGGACTGGATACCACTGGAGGCGATCGAGATGAACGCTTACTGCCGATACCCGGAAACGTAAAGTTGTCCCCCGGGGTGTGTGAGCGTAATGTCCGGGATGGAAGTGTTCTGGGCCACCGTGCAACAAGTATTATCTTCCACATCTGCACCGGGCACCGGGATTTGGGGGAAGGTTGGAGTGAGCAGCAGCACAAAACGCATATAACAAAACAAAACATTATCTAGCGAATCCAGCAAAAGCAGCGTGTTGCGCTTTGATGCGACAGTTCCGCTCCTAGCTCGGTATAGAACAATATGTTATAGAGTAAAAAGAAAGAAACCAGACAAATATTATCGCATATCAATTCTTCCAGATGAAATCTAATTTACTAAACCTCCCTTATCTCTCTCTCTCTCTCTCGTTTGTTGGGCATTGTTTGAAAGTGTTTGAATTACTGCAACGTGTAGTAGGGGTGAACACAGAGCGTCAACCAGAGGGGGGCTTTATTGCAATCATTTTGTAGCTGCGTAGATACAGTGTGTTCGAAATTTGAACATGGTCACAAAAGCTATGCTTTTCAAATAGAACCCTGCTATACAGACAGTAGTCCACTAGTTGAATGGTTGTTGATGGGAAAACAAAATTTATTACTTAATACGGGGAATGAGCCCGGCAATCATCGTATCTTCTACTTAAACAAAGCATCATTTATGATGAAGCTTTCCTTTTTATGCTGAGCACTATTAATGTGTATACATTCGATTACACATTTCCACGGCTCGGTTAGGGCGTGTTCTACTCTACGCGCCGGGAAGAAGTTAATGTCCCTCTAGAAAGAGAATATAAATAATAAATAAATGTTTTAACAAAACAACACTCTTTCGAGATGACTTTCACATCCTATATAGTTTTTTGATTTTCTCTTCATTATTTTATTCACTTGCTCAAAGGAGATACATCCAATTCCGTTACATATCGGTTTTATCGTGTTGTAGTTTTTGTTATGTTTCGATTAGGCACTCTGTAACACGACACGCACACTTACACACACAGCCATATTTCGTATCGTTTTAGTTATTGTGCCAGATCGCCACGTGCTCAACCACGTTTCTGTGCCTGCGACATATTTTTAAATGTATTTTTTTCCTTTTCGATGTATGCAACAGTAGGGTGGAAAAAAGTTATGGCATTGCATGGCATCATAATGATTATCGTAGCATTGTCTCATTGCATATGATGTATTGTTGTTAGGCAATTTAAAAGGGGGGGGGGGGGAAATAAGAGAGCGGAGTGGTTTGCGCATGGGAATTTTGTTCGTCAAATCCAAACAGTTAACAGCAGCTTCCGGTATCATTAAAGAAAAGGACAAATGTTACTAAATAAAGCCAGAAACAACATAAAAAAGGCAAAAAGGGCATCCATAAATATATCAATTTGTTCTGCGACGCCTTCTTGTCACTGCTCAGTATCTTCGAATGCTGGATGCTGCCTTGGGCTTCGGTTTCGGTTTGTTGTGCAACATCGTGGCACACTTGGGAATGTGCCTTTCGGCAGCAGTTTGATTGAATCGACGCGAACAGTGCGGACACTGGATGTAGTCCGGATTTTCCGACGGTGGCGGTGGGGGCAGATCGGACAACTTGCCGCCCCGGGCCAGATGGGCTTTCATCTCCTTGGCAGCACGAATGGTGGCGATAAACTCTTCGTGCTTCTTGCGCCAGTTGCTCTGCTTGCCACTGGCCGCAGCAGCGGCAGCTGCACCCGTCGACTGCTGACTAGATTGTTTCCTAGCGACGGAGGCCGCTCCATGGGCGACGGAGGACTTTTTGCCCTTCAGCACGTAGCTTTCCGCGTCCGTGCCCTGCACGCGATGCTTGGTAATGTCAAACACCTTGCGCTTTTTCGTCTTCGTCTTCTGGCAGATCTGCCGGTGCTTGTCGATGCGTTCGGTGGCAAAGTTCCGGCTGCAGATATCGCACCGCGTCAACCCGTCCGGGACGGGCTCGTTGGCTAGCGCGAGCGTGTTCGGTGCGGCCGCACCACTGCCGGCACGGCGTACCGAGCCTGCCGAACTGGCTGGACTGGGTTGGGTGACTGCTCGCGAAGGGCCGTTCGATTTCACCGATGGACCGGTACGTTGCGTGGCCATGCCGGACTACAATTTGTGAGAAATAAAAACGGACAAAGCGATTTAAAAAAAAAGCTTGGTTGGGCTAAGTAAGTTGTCAAACACGCTCATGGCTTACTTTAGCGGATCCGTTCGGCGAACGCGTTGCTATCGTGTTGGACGGAGTATTCGGGACTTTTTTTGTTGCCTTTTGGCTAGCTGCAGCTTTTGCTGTGGAACCGTTTGATTTTGCCGATTTTGTGCCCATCGCCACGTTGCCGTTGAGAGAGTTTGCGCGATCGCTGCTGGTATCAAACGCATCTTCATCGAACGATGCGGCATCTGTAATTAAAAAAAAAAGCATATGAAGTGTTTGTTTAATTTTTTTTTCTATTAATTCGACGCATGGAATTTATTCATTTCCCCTATAGAAAATAGCAAAATTGGCATGTAACAAAAATCGATAAAATCGTTTGGCCAAACAACAAATAAAATCCCCTGTATCGTCAAATAAACAATCAATCGAAAGTTAATTTTTTATTACTATATAATCCTGTGGTTTATGTCTGGCTGTCATAAATTATGGAAGTACCCCTCCCATTGGAAGTAACGTTCCAGCAGATAGATAGTAGAAACAAAAAACAACAACATCAAAACCCCGTAACCCTTTTGCTCCAGAAAGGACTTGTTCCGCAGCGCTGGACAAATTGTGCTCATTCTCATCCTACAACAGGATAGAATAATCGATATTTGTGAAACATGCACGTGTCCTGTCGCTGTTTACTGTTTGGGTGAGACCACCCAGGTGGGCGGGCGGTAATTGGACGGGGATTGATTGTTACCTTACCTGGAAACTTTTCCTGCTCCAGAAAATTATCGTTGTCATCATAGCCACCGTTGGCGTCCGTCATCGGCATCGGGGCGGCGTCTCCACCACGAATAGTCTGGAAAAGGTGCGATTGGATCGGAAAGTTATTGAAGTGTGCCCACCAACGATGAAGCCGTTCGTTCGTTCGTTTGTTTCGATGCATTATTAGGCTCGATGGATCGCTGGAAGAGAGTGTACCCTTTCGATGCGCGGCAGTTTGCGGTTTTAGCCCCATTTGGCGGAGGCCGCGCTAACGCCACGTAACAGTTTGCCATAGTTACCCTCGTTCTTTAGCATAGCCTGGATGGCAGTGTTTCTACCACAAGCACCCTTGCAACGAAGAAACACTCTCTTCCCTTGATCCATCGTACCTGGCTTTACACACACCTGCATCGCCACGAGACTGTCCTGGCGTAGGTTGGGTCCACGCGCTTGCGACTGCTGCTGCATCAGGCGGGTCCGGGAGCTGGCCGAGATTGGGGGCACGCGTGGTTTGTTGTTCAGCCCTGCCTTGGCCATACCACGGGTGAGAGAACCACTGCCGCCACCATCGTTACCGCTGGTGCTGCTGCCATTCGTAGTGCTGCCGTTACTGTTGCTATTGTTGTTGCCGTTGACGGGGTGGTTACCATGGGCGACCGGTACGGTGGCAGTCGATTGGATCGGCTGCAGTGGGTAGCTTTTGTCGATGCCGGCCACCCGGTGGCGCCGTTCGTCGAACATTTGGCGCACCTTGCCAGCACCGAGCGAGGACGAGAGGGTTGTGGCATTGAGCCTCTCGGCCAGCTCCACCGTTGCGCTCACTGCACTGCTGCTCGTGGTCGTTGTGGTGGTCGTGGTCGTGCGACCGCCGTTCGACGACGCGATGGCCACCGTCCCCACAGCGGCGGTCGTTCTCGTGGCGATCTGCTCTATCTTCCGCTGGTCACGTTCCTGCTGCTGGCGCTGCTGGAAGCGCATCTGGAAATGGAAAACGGAACATGGACGGGACGAAACAATAAGTGCACGTTTCGGGTAAGGCAGCGATACATAACAAGCAACCCTCCCAGCCCAACTGTTAGTGACGCCCTCGCACAGGCCTGGACCACGCGCTAACCTTTTTCACTATATTCTCATATCGATTGGTGAAGCTTTCTATAATATCACCGTAATCTAGCGATTTCAGCTTCATGTTCGCCACTTGCTGTACACTTTAGCCGTGATGTGTTTTCAGCTGCACTGCTGCTCCCGAGCGCACGACGTGTGGTGGCGCGTTTACGAGCGTTCACTTTCCTGCAGGGTACATCCGCGTCTGAGCAACGGGTCTTCAAAACAAAACTTCCCTGTGGCCGAAGAGCTGTCATGTGCGCAGGCATCGAATTCCCGACAGGGTTTGTAGGTTGCATACGCGGCTGCGACGCCGGAGCCTCGCCTAAAACGAGTCACAGGCTGCACATTTTCCGAACGTCGGTCGGTCGCAGCCCCGTTGAAAACTGGGGTAGATTTATTTATAGCAACCTACCAACCGAGTCTTGCCGGGCAACCGAGAAGCACGAAACATTTGGACCATTTATGCACCAAGGAGGCCTCCGAGCATCTGCTCGGGGGTTTAACCCGTGTTTCGATCGCCCTCCTACCGCGGGTGGCCGACAAAAGGGAGGCGTGTGCGCGCTCGCGATTGGAGGACTCGTTTACAAAATAAAAGCTACACAAGTGCACGTGGACCGACAGAAATCGAAAGCGACTGACTGGGGGCGAAGGTGCGGGGCATAGGTTTGGGGGGAAATGGTAGAGCACGATAGCAAACGATGGCGTTGTTGAGCGTTTGTTTGTAGGTGTTTCAAACAATAAAAAAGGACATCATGTTCGAGCTGGAAACATACGAAATCATGATGACACCGCTCTAGAGTGGGTAGATAATGGATCCCGAGCTGTACAACAACCTCGGCGTTGGCCTTCGGTGAGGGCAGTTTGATTGTTGTTCAGGGTTTGGGTAATGAAAACCCGTGGTTTTGGTTTGGTGGATTGAAGACGTGGGCAGGCAAGTGGTAGGTTCAAATTTCGCCCACCCCACAGGATGATAGATTATTATCCTGTTAAAATGATTAGTATCAACAACTGTTGAAGCATTAGACGAAACAACCTACAATACAATACAGCCTTGGTTCTTAGTATAGAATAAGCTCGAAATTAAGAATTTATTTCGAGCGACAACCATGAGGTGACACAAAAAGAAATAGCGGAAAATTATTTTAAGCTACTTTTTTTATATGGTATTAGGCTTCCGAAAAGAGAAAAGCTCCAGTGCACTTACATCGAACGCACGCAGCGGCAGGCGTCCCAGTGCTTCCAGCAAACTCCGGCCAGTCCAGGAATCGTCCAAGCTCACGCTCACCGCACCGCTAACGATTGTTCCACGCGTCAGCAAGGGATCGGACTTGTTCACACTTCCACCGTTTGGCATGAGCGCGTCAATCGGAGTGCGCGCGACCGTACGAGAGAGATAGTGGCGCTCCCACGACACTCGGAGCAATACTGCCGGAGGCCACCTGTTCACGGTCAACGGTCGGCTGTGAATGGTGGGCCTTTTCCGGGTCTCTAGTTTTTGTTGTAGTTGTTTGGTTTTTACTTGAACCTTTAACTGCTTAACTCCCTTTGGCATGTGAGATTACGGGCATGGGAGCCGGGAAACGGACGCCCGATTGCAAGTACATGTCAGTCGATTTGGCATAGACAAAGGACTGAAATCGTGTCCACTGATAGTGGTGTGTTGGATGAGTTGTGTTACGGTGAAATGGTGTTCGGGGTGGAGCAGAGCACAACACTGAATCATTAATGAGTGACAGCATGAGTGAAGCGAAAGCAGCTGCATACGAGGTATATAGAGGATTTAAATATCGATTGATCCAATGGAGGCAAGGCATTTATCATGATGGAACAAAGTGTACAGAAAACATTTTTGTTATGATTGATTCTGTACCGTTCGGAGCCGGAAAATATAGATTTACACATTGCAATATTAGGGAATTAGTAAAGACAATAAACCCTCAGACGAATTTGTAATTCAAATTTTTTATCAAAATTGCTTTTTTTAAAATTGCTACTTGTCTAACGTGAAGCGAACATCAATACTTCAAGAACGAACATGTGAAGTCGTTGGAAAGCGTTCGAAATTAATCTTACAAATTTATTTAAACCGTTCTGAAATGCCTGTGATACGTACGGCCCACGGTTCAGATACCTGTTAATTTTAATTGGATGAAAGTGATTGATATCCTTCAAGGTATCAGATTTCAATGTGGATTCATTGCTCTTCAGCGTTTGAAGTCTGGCTGGCACATCTTTAGTCACTTGGTCTACATTAAAGGTGGTGTGTACGTAGCCAGCTTTTGAATATTGTCCTTTGAGTGGTTTGGATTCTATTTGATCACAAGGTACATCGGCTTCATTATTTGGATCAGGTGCTAACAAGTCATGTAATGACATCTTGCCTGACCTTAGCACAGCAATTTTCTCCAAGAGAACAGGCATACTACTTTATTTCAAGCCTTCAATGGCAGAGCGTAATGTTGTATGGATAGACATCCACTTTAGAGTTTACACAGCATATTTATTTTAATGATGTCAAACAACCATCGGACAAGAAATCTCCACCGACAAAGACGCATCCGCGCTTCAGCAGTGTAATTTTAATAATGAACGCATCGTTCAGTTTGCTGGTGGTAAATGAGCTGCGATCAGATATTGCTTGAATGTTTATATCGCGCAAATCAAACAAAATAAGTTTTGTATAGGGGTATTTGGATATTTGGAGTAGTTTTCCCAACACTCTCTCATGAATTACGTCAACAAATTTCATTTTTTATGCATATAATTTTAAAATTGTTTTACTTTAATCGATTAATTTTTGTTGGGAGTAGATATAGCAAGCAACAAAAGCAATAACACATCAGTGAAACAGCTTGCTACACTGAACAGTCGTATATATAAATATGAATATTAGAAAACACAAATAAATATTAAATGATAAAATTGATGTTTCCGCAAATGACCGTATAGTATAGCAACATTCATTCCGGCCCGCGAAAGGATTTTGCTAATTTTGAAAGATGGGAATAAACTAGCTATTCGTATAGAAATTACTGAACACTGTATTTTTACAACTTTCATTTTCGTAAAAATGTATTGATGGTTCAATGTCCAATCCAATTATGGTCAAACCCGAGATCAAATATCTCA
>KI921260.1:10045-22541 GCA_000473525.2 Anopheles melas | reverse complement strand
AGTCCATTCGCAATGGCCAGTGTCCGCTGCAAACGGACATAAAAGTTGTCTACCTAAACCGCACGGTGGAACGACCTTAAGTGGCCTGTTTTGGTATTCATTGCCGGGTTGGCCCCTGTGTTCGTTTGGCACACTGGCTTTGGCACACGATAAAACTTTGTCTATCGGTCACAGGGCACGTAATCGCAAAACATTCAATCCTATCGCTTGTGTTTTTTTTGGAGTTTCTATAGGAGAGAAAATACAGTCAACTTTCCGGGATGTGATTCTATTCTTTTTTCTTTTGGGAAAAAGTATTAAAAGTATTAAAACGCTGCTATCGATTTCTTAAAAGGATTTAGAAAAATCATCATATTTGTCAGTTATACAATCACCAACAAATTAATTATAACCGATAAATTTTAATGATATTTTACTCAAATGTGGCCAAAACTGACAAAACAAACTCAAGAAACATTTCCCATACTTTTTACACTTAAACATTTCTTAAAGCATTCTTTATTATGAGTGTACTAGCCCACATAGTCACAAGACATGTTAAATCTTTTGAGATGCTTAGCAGTCTTTAAAGTTGTTAAACCTTTAAAACGTTCTGAAGACGCTTATATGACTGTCTGTTAAAACTATAATTGGAGTTTTGATGGCTGGCTTTAATCAACCTGTAAATGTATTCTTAAGCACGTTTAAAGACTTGTTATTTGAGACTAAGGCATCAGGATCAATTGATCTTATTAAATGCATATAAAGTCTTGGATAAAGGAAGCTTGGAACAGACTATACAGGTTGTACATGAAAAAAATATATTTATTTTTCTTTTCCTTTTGCTTGCGGTGGGTGATTTATTCCCTGCAAAGATTATTCGATATTTGTCTACTTCAAATGATCTATGCACGGAATAAAACTGAGAAAATCGCGATTATGTAAATATGCGTATACCAGGTTCCGCGTATCTCTGACACTGCCTTCCACAAGATATGTGCTGTTTAAAACGATCTTAGCCACACATATTGCACTACAAATCAACTGAACTTGTGATCAGAAAAGTCCTTCTGATCTTAAGCCAATGGAATCCATTTTGATTGATATGATTGTTGATTTTTATGTCCAATATCTGTCGGTGATGTTGATATTTTGATAAAAAAAATTCTATAATAATAAAAAAAAATCTTGTTTACATGGCAAATAGAAAAATGGCAATTTCCAAAACGCTTTTCGTCATGTTTATTATGACACAGCTTTTGGTGCAAATTAGAGGTGTTCAAAACAAATCTATATTCTTAAAATACTATATTTTTTACTAAAAATAAGCATATTACTGAGGCGCTTTGATTATTTCAAATTATTATAATGTATTTCAACAGTGAAATTTTTTTGGCTTGGATTTCTGCTCATACGCGAGCAATTTCATTAGAAAAAATATCAAGACATCATAATAATTCTCAAATTCAAAATATCAAACATTATTATGACTTTATATTTAATGCTTTATTGCCGTCTCAAGAACATATCCATAGCAATATGCTGTAATTTTGATAGTTTCTTTGCGTCTCACATCTTAATGGTCTAAAAATGGTTTTAACATAGAATTAAGAAGAATAGTCGTGTTAAGAATAGTCTTAACAGAGTTCTTTAGATGGGCCCTTTCAGTTTTAAGTGAGTTTTATTATAGTCTTATTAGGTCATACACGACATTCAGATAAAAAAGGAAGACTTAATGGAATAACCGCAGCAACATCGTTAAAATTATGACAACATTTAAAATATTCCTTGGGAAAAACGAATTTTATCGTGAGTTCTGATAATTTTACCATATTTTCTGAACACGTTATGTCATAATCTGTGAAATCACAAACAATGCATAAATGCATCGTTTTATAACAGACATAATTCAGATAGTATTCCAACTTTATTATACCATGTAAAAAATCCTGAGGAAAACATTTGAGTGACCCAGGACATCCTGTGAGAGGAATTAAATGCATAGCATCGTTGAAATTTAGGTGAAAGTATGCCAAAACTCTTGCAACAAATCCTTAAAGCGAAAAGAGGCAAATAATGTATTATGATTATATATTAAATACGTTAACTATTAGTTTAAGTGTGTGTATAACTATTAAAGTTGCCAATTTAATGGCCCAGTGGTTTTAATAATGATGGTAAATGATTTTACATAAGCAGTTAAATGCATTGTAGCAGCAATGAAGCATTGTAAAATGTAACGCATGGGCACTTTATTTTGTCGGTGACTTTAAGCTGATTTATGGATTATTGAAATCATAATCTAAAATTTTATATTTTTGTATCCCACAAATATCACTTGCATTAACATTTCTTTTTTATGATATCTTCTTCTTCCAGCTGTACTACCAACCATCGATGGTAGAGCAATTCGAGCGGAAAACAAACTCAGTTTAATATTTAATCGCATCATATCCCAATCACGACCGACACGGCTTGACTCCGGTCTAGCGTGAAATCCTCACAGCTAACCGTCGACGTTGTCTACGGTGTCTAAAAACTATCCCAAAAGGTGTGAAACGAGTGTCAGAACAGGAATCCGAAGCAGGAAATCAAACTAAAAAAAAATACATTCACCTGTCCAGCGCCAAACGGTGGTGCTATTCGTTTTTGGGAGATACAGGTGTGAAACCACCTTCGTGCAGAGACACCATCCTTGCGCTTGGACGCACGTTGTTCTGCCAACGGAACCATGGAAGCGGTAGCGAAACCCTCCTCGACACGCTCACAGCAGCAGGTGCTGTCGGTGCAGAATCAGCAGCAAATTGCGATTGAAATTATCAGCGAATCGCCAATCGCACAGCACCAGCAGCAGCAGCAACAACAGCCACCACACCAACAGCTGCAGCATCAGGAGCTACAAGCGCACACGCTGCTGCAACAGTGCCAGCAGCAACAGTCAGCGGTCCCCCAGCCGAACGTGGACATTGTGCTGCGCGAATCGACCCGTGGCAATCTGGTCAGCCGAAAAAAGCCCTCGACCGCGGACGGCACGAAGAGTTCGGGCCACAAGAGCAAGGGCGACCACAAGGGTGAAGGCAAATCGGTATACCGGAAGTTCTTCAAGCGCATCAAAACGATCCTGGACGGTGCGGATCCGGACGCGA
Organism: Anopheles melas; assembly: GCA_000473525.2. Lineage (NCBI taxonomy): Eukaryota > Metazoa > Arthropoda > Insecta > Diptera > Culicidae > Anopheles > Anopheles melas. The sequence continues at coordinate 19,416 of KI921260.1, read as the reverse complement.
GCAGCCGTAAGTGGTTTTCGATTTTTCTTTTTTGGGTTGGACTTTTTCATGCACAAACTTCACCCAGAACCCTCGAAATGCAATCAAACCCTCCCGTCCTCACCTACCTTTGTGTAATTGCATTTAGTATGCAAAAATGTGTTTTCCGGGTCAGCGCACGAACAGCGGACAGTGGGGAATCCTTTTGTGTGGGTTGTTTAATTTACATCATCAATCTACGCATCGGGAAGGCGTGTTGATCGAGTTTTGGTGATGCGATTGATTCGGCGAACAATGAGTTGGGTGAATAATTACACCCGGTTGACCAGTGGCAGCACATGACTTTCCGGTGTAAAGTCACGAATGGAGGAACGGGAATCATGCAATACCTTTTTTGTTTTGTTCTGCGCACTATTATTGTCCGATCGGTTTGTCAGGTTTGCGTAAAATACCCTACGAGCTAATAATGTTGCTGTGTGCCAATAAATTGATGAGACGACTGTGGCATCCTTTGTCATTTGTTTTATTTATTGTCCCGGATGGCCGTATGGGACAGCTGGAAATTGGCCGTGGCGGTTCAATATGCAATAAAATGTAATGGTTTGCAATTCATTTGTTGACGGATTTTGTTTTGTTTGTTCGCTCGTCGATTGAATGTTGACATTTTAATGGCCCAGGTGGGGTGTAATAACACATTTTAATTGGTACAGTCAATAGGCAAACACGGAAAGGACACATGGATTGTTATGGTGAATGTTTGGTAGAGTATGTGGGCAGCATGAGCATAGCACAAGTTATTATAATAGATTTTTATAATGATCTTTTAAAAATCCACTCGATGAATGGATGTCAATTGTTTATAGGAAGTATATTTTTAATTTAAATGTAATGCTTAAAATTAAAAAAAATGTCAAAGCTGATGTTGATTTAGGAGAATTAATAAAACTAAATACAGGCGTCCCCCGAGTTACGACCCCCTCGAGTTACGACGATTCGCAGATACGACGATTTTGATTTTGACAGTTAAAAGTTGTCATTGACAAGAAATTGATGTATTTTTTTTTTTTGAATATCTGGGCTGATAACCGTTATACACACATTTCCAGAGATTCCACAACTACCCTATCTTGAATATCTATATTGTGTATGGTTTTTACAATTACAATATCGAACATTATTTTAAATAAAATACACGATATCATAAATTCCAACTCTTCAACTTCGGTTATAAACTTTATATTCATAGATATTCGACATACGACTGTTTCGACTTACGCCTTGCTTTGGGACATTTTTTCGGTCCCAAATACAGTCGTATCTCGGGGGACACCTGTACTATTCTTACTTTTATGGATTCGATCTTAAGGCGCTTCTCATCGTTCGTTCACATACTATGCTTTGCCAAATTCAACTGGATCAGTACTGCCATGAGAGCGCATTAACTAAGGCGTCATCCATCAATTACGCAAAACAAAAATTCTAAATTATCAACCCCCATTTTTCCAGAAATGTTGCTTTGGTTTTAAATATTGTATCATCATCAAATTGATTATTCTATATCACATAACATGTGATGTTTAATATGTTACGCATGTTTTACAAATTACTAACAAAATCGGTACTGTTTTCAGGAGTTTCAGCGGCATTTTGGATGTATGTATCCATTAAATTACAACCAATGATCAACTCTGGTGAAAAAGGACAAACTGCATTGACTCCATCTCCAGTTTGTTTGAAAAGATTTGAAATGAATTGGATTGGTATTACACCTGTTTCTAGTGTTACAGTTGAATCTCTTGCCATTTGTTTCGAATCGCGTGTCATTACTTGCAAATTGCATGCTGCTATCATCAAATACGTGCCTTTTTCCGTCAGTCCGTCCGTGGTAGCCAACATCCGTCTTGAGTTCAATCCTCGTATAACTCGGCCCCCTGGTAATGACAGACTATAGGGCAGCACGGTACATAAAAAGTAGCGAAATCGTTTTTAGGCCGGCATAGCCACAAATGTTGTTAAGTCACGAAGAAGAATCCTCATTTATTTTTTATTGTTTTCTTTGTCACAACAACCGTTGTCGGTCAAGGCCTGCCTCTACCACTAATGGGCTTGGCATTCAGTGACTTATTCATTACCATAGCAGGATAGTCAGTTCTACGTATGGGGAGACGGTCCATTTGGAGCTTGAACCCTTGATGGGCATGCTGTTAAGTTGTATGAGTTGACGACTGTACTACCTGTCCGGTTCATCCTCGTTTATTATTAATTTGTTATTCGAAAAAAATCAATACTTTTTATTTTGCGTAACGTAACAAACGTTTTACTTCACCTCTCTCCCATGTAACAAATCGTAATGTTTGACGAAACACCCTCCCCCCATTCAGAGTTTCATAATTGATGGATGACGCCTAGTCCTTGAAACTAATTTTTTATCTGAATCCTTGTTATCTTTAACGATAATTGAAAGAATAAATGTCCAATCAATGACCAATTAGAAATTTTCTATTAAGGAACTATTAAGGAACGGAACTAATACGGAACACCTGATCAGCCTAGCTCAGAATGTTTAGCAAATGTTGACCAACACAACAGGTGGCTATCTACAGCATTTCAAATATATGCACAATTGTATTACATTGTTTACTGTACTTGGTTTACATCGATTTGCATTTTGAAAGCCAAAAGGATTTTGTGTCCGTGAGTTTTGCGTTTGCTAGTAAGCGCCCATAGATGTTGCGTCTGTATCACAATTTTACGACCGAATATAGCGACCAAGGGTTTTGCGACCTTCCGTGACACCCAGGATAGCATATACATTACATTTTTAAATTTATCTAAGCTCCTCCCGTGATTTTATGCTTCTCTCCCTTTTATTTGCTTGATTGCAAAGCAAATGATTAAACTGCAAGGTAAAATGTCACTGCTTTATGATGGGTGAAAAGGATCTCACGTAAAGCAGGAAATGCTAGTGAAAAATGTATACGGGCCGAAGGGCATTGGAACTTCCACTTCACTCTGTTGATTGTAGTAGCGTCCAGTTTTTTTTGTGTATTTTTTATAGGCTTGTCTGTACTTTGTTTTATTCAGACATCCCAAGTGGGTCTATGTACATGCCGCCTAAAGGCTTGTTACATGGGACTGTTGGCAATGCCGGCACTTCAAACGTGACTCCTCTGTTCAATGGCTAAGCTCATAGAGTGAAATTCTAATATTTAAAGCATGTTTTCAGAAAACAAACCAGACACATACTACAATGTACACACAGTAAAATCATCTTAGCTGGACATATTAATTTTCCTTAGCTTCAGTTTGTTTTACATATATTTTTTTTATTTTTAAGCTTAACAATCGACTGATAATTTAAAGAGTAAAATACTCTAGTTCTTAGGAATGTGACACAAATGTGGACATACTTCCATTCTACTCTCGTGTTTTTAATCAAATTATAGCCAACAAACATTTTGTTTTAAGTTTGCACTTCACTTGAAATCTTAAGGAAATAACATGACCTTACCAGTAGTTCTTTATAAATGTAGCACTAACGCAAAGTACTTAGTAACCCATTTAAATCTCCTTCCTTGTCAACTCAACCGAGCTAGAATATGATTAATATGGACTGTCTGCTTTGGTTTGTTTACAAAATTTCAAACTCCATATTGACTTTTGAATACAGCTCAACTCTTTTTGCCTCTCCCGCCTGTCGAAACCCGATCGATGAATAATGAACCTAGCTTCATCAATCACTTCAACTTGGGCAACGAAATCTCATCACATTTCATTTTTTTTAACTTCAATGGAGACGCCTGGTGTTTCATCACACTCATTTCTTCTTACTACAAAAGTGTTGCCAAAGCAGCGTCATATTTCAATACCATTGCGTTCAGCTTTGTAATTTGCTTATGTTGCGTCTCGCTCTTGTTCGCCAACATACGCCCGGTTTGCGTATCACTGTTAACCGGCAAAGACGCTGTGGCGCCGTAAGCCGTTGTTCATTTGTTGTGCTTCCCCGTTATTTCTGCTGTACGCTTTCGGCTGAAAGGCTTTCCCATTGACACACTTCATTAGTGTAAAGCAGGAACCGGTACCGTACTTGAGGTGAACAGTGTGATATCAGCAAACATCGTGTAAAGTGTGCAGCCGGCTGTGACGGAGTGGAAGGAAAAAAATAGAAATTACAAGAATGCTACCGGCTTGGGAAGTAGGGGTATAAATGGTTGCATTGTTGAAGGGGTGGTTTTCAATCGCTTACCAGAGTCAGTCATTTGTAATTGAAGCTTTATGTCGATTGTTGACAGCCATTACGATCGATTTGACGGCAATGAAGGGCGACAATAATACGAAGCGATGGAAAAGCCCATCGTGATGAAGGCAACGCTTTTAGACATGATATGGGTATTGTGGGTTGTTTACTAAGGTAGTGTGAAGGTAGTAGCAGTCCTAACTTATAAAAATCAATACAATTAAAGCTGTTGATTTGGTAGTTAAATATTGTATTATATCATTCCGGCCATATCCGTCGCAAATATACACTTGAAATGCCTCGAAAATTACGCCAACAAAATGTAGTAATTTGATTAATTTACATGAAATACGTTTGAGCACAGGCTTTTGTTATCCCTACTAACATCACTGTCTTACATTCCTTTTATCATGTTTCACAACATGTTCTTTGATTCAGTTTTGGCCAAAATCTGTTTATTCAATCTAATAAGCTCGCCCAACAACACCAAACTACATAGATCACCACCTTTTTGCCTTTCTCTTGTGTAACTGTATTACAAATTTTACACACGTTACACTCCCTCGAACGCATAATAAAATAAAGGGTCGACTTGAAGAAGATACAGCTTGCCAAATTATGGTCCTTGCCAAAATAACCGGGTCTAGACCTTTTTTTTCATCGAAACAAACACTCGCACATTCACCTCTTTTGCGCGTGCCACTCAATTATTTACCCCCGGAATGCCAAAGCCAATCCGCAACCGTCGGCACGGCAAACACCACCCGATGGACTTGTGCTATCGAAGCGCAGGCAAATTTGTCTAACTATCTAATCCATTTACTGACGCAAGATAAACAAACACTTTGGCCGCGAGCAGAGAGCGGAGAAAGAAGGGAAGGGGAAGGATAACATTGGCTTCACCGAGCGGTTGCTCACTGTCTCGGTTTCTCCGGTCACCCGTTCGTCGGGGGTACCTTCTGCTTCTATTTATCTACAAATCCACAAACACCCATATAAATAACGGTACATAAACATTACCCCGGACCCCGGGTGCTGGTGTCAGATTGGTCGGTTGGGGGTTTGGGGTGGGTCGCAAGAGACCGGCCGTTGTGCCGCTGGAATCGATGAGGTCTGAAAATACACATATTTTCTTAAGACACCGGGCACATTTCGTACCTTGTGTCTCGGCTTTAGGGTTAGTTTTTGTTTTTCTTAACCGTCCGTCCATCCCCCGCACCAAAATCGACCCTAACGAGCGTGCCGAAACGATCGGCACTGACAAAACAGCTCAATAGCAAAACGATTGATTAATGATGACGTTCTCAAGTTGACAAGCAAACCTCGACAGCTAATCATTGGGAATCGCAAAACCCTCAACAGTCGTTCGGGAGTCGTTCGTCAGCGACAGCACAGAAACCACGGTGGGTAAGTTGAGTGGGACAAGTTTGGAGAAAAATGAACGGAAGAGAGAGAGAGAGCCGAAGAAAGCCACCCTAGATTTACAACACAAACGAAAACAGCCATCCTGAACACAAGGTGTGTGTGTGAGTGTACTCAGTTGGCAATAATAGCTGACGGCAGTTTTGGGTCACATTTCTTTGAATTTGCCTTGGTACGATATGATATGGCAACGCGACGTGCAAAATGTGCGACATGCACAAACACACTCATCCGCAGATATTTGACAGTTTAATAAGCTGCCTTCCGGTGAAACACGCGTGTGAAAGATATTTATTTTATTGATGCGATCAACGTGTAATGCTTTTAGGTGGATCAATTTCAACCAAGGGGGTGGTTGATGGCTTTTTCTGTGAAGAATTATGTACTTTTGTGAAAAAGAAGTGCGATAAAGGCAAACTTCTGAGGAAGTTTCATTCGAGGTACTGTAAAGGAAGCGTTTCTATTCACCTGGACAGAGGTGGTTATTATACATCAAACACTTGTTTGGAATTTGTTTATTATTCCTAGAATTTGTGTGAATATTAGCTATTATTCAACACGCTTTTTTAATTTGACCGAAAGCTATATCTATGAAATCTGGTTGTCTGATATCCTAACAAGTATAGGTAGTGTTTGATCGTAATTGAAGAAGGCGATAGCATTAGTTATGCCATTCTATTAAGAAACACGGAAAATAATTACCATTGAACTGCAGATATGAACAGAATAATAATAATTGGGGAAAGTTTTAAAAGCTTTTGTTAGAGATTAATATTATTATTATTATTATTATTATTATTATTATTATTATTATTATTATTATTATTATTATTATTATTTATTCCAAAAGTTATCCAGCTGGCATAAGCTTACATAACATACTTATTTCTATAGTTAATGCTAAAGAACAGTGCTAACAAAAACGCATCGAAATGCATAAGAAGTTTAAATGTCAATCAACCAAATAAAAATTAAAAAAAAAAACAGCATAAACTGTGGAAGCTTCATATTTAGCTATGTAAAAAGGTTCGTAAATTGTTTAAGTTTGAGTTCAAGTCGACATTGTTTCCTAGCGAGTTATAGGCACTTATCATTTTTAATAAAGGATCGTTTATTTAAAACGTTAAAGTAAGTGTTGTGTAACGTTTTTTTCTGTCGTTTTTTTAGGTATAAATCGAATTTTCTATAATGTATACATGTCATAGTTGAATACACTTGATGACATATATTTTCTACAACATGTTAAAGATCGTTTAGTGAATTATTGTTTTTTTTAATGATATTTTAAAGAATGTCCATTGAAATATATAGCGTTATCTACCAAATATATTCTATCCCCCAAGTATTTGCAACGTTCGCTACAGCAAAATCTTTCATTAAACATTTTTTAAACAGATTTTATCGTGAACGCATTGTGAGATTTGTTATTTGATTTTTTTTTCTGTCAAGAGGAATATTTATATAGAAACGTATGCCATATAATTAAATCTTGGATCATTTGCGGCTCTTTATCAACATTTTCATGTGCGAGAAAGTCACTGCAAAAAAGGGATAATTTATTGTTTTGTAAACTTACTGCAATTGTACAGAGAAACTAACCAAGTAAGTTGCGATTAAATGTGAATAATTTTGGAAAATTTCTACTACAGTTCCACGCATTAAACCACGTCGTTATTGACACGATCATCACCCATACTTTGCACAGTAACCGCCTACACCATTCCATGCGTTTGCTATTGTGTCGTGTCAAATATAGCACGGATGGTTCAGAAGAGGAGGGGAGGAGAGTGCCACGATGAAGCCTTTCACTACTTCCCTTTTTTTGGTTGGACGCAACTCGCTTGCGTTTTCGCGTGCACAGCAAACGATCGACTTGTCAAGCGGCTCGGAAACGATCGCGCGTACGATCGCCGCTTCGCGCCATTCGCAGGTGTGCGTACGCGCGCGATGGCGTGCAGCCGGGCGAACCCGTTAGCACGTCCACAAATGGACCCGTTGGTGGCGGAACCGCGAGTTGGACCAGCGCCAGACCCGGACCGAACGCCGACAAAGCAATGCGCCCCAGTCGAGAACGAGCCAGCGGACGCTCGCGGTCCGAATGTGTGGACGTGGTCGACCCGGTTCGACCGTGCTGGACTGGTGCTATCGTACGATCGTGCGCCTGCTGTTCGGACCGCCGGACGACGATGGTCCACCCACACCGCCCACGTCGCCCATCAACGGTACAGTGGAAGGAGTGGCCGCAATTACCCTCACCGCGCCGGAAACCCTCGACAGCAACGGCAGACAGTACAGGCGGCAGCGGCGGCGCCGGGACGCGATCGCGCTCGATCTGCTCACTGGCAAAGGTACCGGTATCACGCCTGTAGCTTAAGTCGGCAAATGCATTGCAGCGAACGCACACACACACACACACCTAAAGGGGTGGTAATAACCAACACACACATACACACAAACACTCACACATTGCTTCTGCAGTCCTGACGTGATCATTCGCGATCGTTTGACGTGTTTTTAGTCGTCATTCAATCGTTGGCGCAATTGGATGGTAACAGATCGGTGTTTTGTTTTCCCGAAATTTCCCAACCAGTCATCAATTGTCGTGTTTTTTTCCTGTTAGAATGTTTCTTTTTTTTTCTTGCTATTGTGATTCGTTTACATGTGTATCACGATTCAGTGTTTGTGTGTGATCAGTTGCTGTGTTGAACAAGCTTCGGTTGGTTCGGTTTACCCTCGTTATTGATCAACTTGTGCTGAATCTTCCCCGAACGAACGGTGGATTCAGTTTTCCTTTACCATGGCGTCTGTTTAATGTTTCGGCATTACTGCACGATCCTGCCCAAACGATCGCTCCATCACCATCAGTGTTTGGTGTTGTTTTCGAAAAGGGTGCACACACATTGTTTACCAAATATTACGACTTACGTGCGCGTGTGTGTTGAATGAAGGTTTTTCGCTTGCTTTTTTTACAGCAAACATTGCTGCGGAACGTAAACGAACAAAAAACTAACGCGTGTGTGTGTGTGCGTTGTGGAAAGGTGGGATTCGTAGCATGAATCATAGATGGTGTGATACGTGAAGAAAACCATATCGAGCTGGAAAAAATCACCACCCGCTAGTAAACGGTGGCCTTGAAGTGGGGTTTTTGCCCACTTTTCCAAGAGAAACCGCGTGTGCTGAGGCGGTTGTACTGCATACAGTGTAGGAGCAATCGTTAGTGCGTGATAAGTAGTGGCTTAGAGCGAGTGTGTGCAACGACAACCTTTCTCATTTCTCGGTCCATCGCGTAAACCATCTGCGTTTGCCTGTAATCAGTACAGTAGCGTAGATTAGAATCCAATTTTACACAAACCTGAAAAACCAGACCGCACACATAAATCATCTTTCGTCTGGTACATTTCAAAATTTGTCTGATTTGGAGGGTGATTTCGAGACGCGTGGTTCCAACACCGGTGCTAAACGGTGCGCAGCGCTCCGGTTTGACGTGGCGGAGGCGTCTGCTGTGTGCTGAACAATTGAAAGTTTCGGTCTGGTCTGGTGTGTGCTAATTAAAATCAGAAAAGCAATCCAACTTTTCGATCGCTTTTCGAGTAGGCGTTCGTTCTGGGCCGGGGCTTGGGCGTTTTCGGCGTTTTAATTAGTAAGCGAAGCAACTGGCTAGCTGCTGTTTGGCTGTGTGAGCGAGATGGGTATTTTAAACATTCGACAATTTTATGGTAAGTGTTAGCTTAGT
>AXCO02007619.1:0-14489 GCA_000473525.2 Anopheles melas | reverse complement strand
GTAATTAGTGTCTCGGATGATCGGTTTAGGAGTTTTATTTTTTTGGTCTAAATTTTTATTTTCTTGCCGCCTTGTGCGCATGGTTTTAGTCACAAATGGATTGGATGATGATGATGATGATGATGATGATGAGGTTAATCACGTGCATTTGACGGGAAAAGGAGAGAAAGAACAACGAAAAGGCAGGAAGGATCGTTTGGTCAAAATGTTGACCCCACCCAGATTGCCGAAATGGGCGGGATGGCCGGGAGCTGGGTTGTAAGGGTTTGTGGAGTGTGGATCTGGATTTTCGTTTCCTATTTATCAGGTAAGGTGGACGCGGCATAAATCGTTATGCCTGCCACCCGGCCCTGTGAAACCCAATGCGCAAAACCTACCTGCTGGCGGCGTGCTGCGTGAGTGGATTTACATTGTAGCTGCCGCTGCCGCCGACGGCACCATTGGAGGAGGCGGGCGGCGAGGTGAAGTATGGCGATGATTGTGGTGCTGATGTATTTGTGCTTTCGCCCAAACCCCATGCTTTGATATCGTTCAAGTCATCGTACTTTGGCTTGAACGATGTGTCTACGTACGAGTTTCTATCGCTAATGAACCTGCGTTCAAAGAAGGTTTTTTGTTGTTGGTTGGTTTGGTATGCTCGACTCTCCAAATGATCAGATGCGTATGGTGGTGTTACGTGTCTATGGGTGTTTGGTGCTTGTTAGCGATGTGTTGCTACCGATAATGATAACAGTGATGCCTGTCTGCCACCTGTGCCCCCCCCGAAAAGTGTGTTAGTATAGGCGGAATAATTTCGGAAGCTTAAAACATTCCCACCTAATTACCGATTTTTTCATTCGCTTCCGATTGACCCAACCACCACCCACTAGCATTCAATTCAAGCACAATCACCGAGATGAAATATGAAAGATGAAACGCAAATGAGGACTACGGTCGCGCGAGGTAATCTTTGATACAAATTGACAAAAGGAAAGCTGGGGAAAAAGGGTGCCATCGGCATGCTTGGCTTGGCGACCGGCGTTTTTGGCTGAACTTGTTATCTCAGCTCCGGAAAGACATTGTTCCAGAGCGAGCTATAAAATGTGAGAGAGAAAAAGAAATACAAGGTTGAATTCATTTTTGAATAGCATAACAACAAAACAGTAGGAAAAACAAAACTGAACTAATAATCGTGCCGCGAAGAAGCGATGAAACGCCAGGCACGAAACTACTTTTGGGAATTGCTATCCCTTTCAAACAATAGCCTGAGATAGTACATAGAAGCAAACGAATGAAATGTAACAACGTTTTCAAAATGAAGACTGTTCTACTAACGAAGAAGCGATTATACGATACATTATTTGCATTGCAGTGTTACATCTCACAGAAAGGACAAAGCATTACAGGGCGAAAAATCCGTTAGGCTTTAGATTGAGACGCTTGAGAAGTGGAAGAATGCAATACGAACAGACAACCAAAGTGCAACCCATTTTATTGTCAATGTGCATCAAATTGCGTGTGTGTGTGTGAGAGAGAGAGATATTACTACTACTACTACTACCACTACTACTACGACACGATACACATACAACACTGGAATAGTAACACCCCGAAAATGGCACTGCTACAAGCTGCCCTTCCATACCGCTTCCCGTAATATACTCCTCTAATTAAGCAATCCTCATCCGCTGAAATGTACTCACTCTGATCCCAAACCAGGTGCGGTAAACTCATAGTTCACCTCCGGCTGATAGTGCGTATGGGGAGGGACCGGCGCGCCATGTAAAAACTCCGACGGGTGGCCCCGCGGAGGCTTGGTGTAAATCAGCTCCGGAACGGCATGATCATGGTTGTGTGGGTAGAACTACAAAAGCACGAAAAAAGGGAAACGAAGATGCTGATGAATTGAGGTTCCTTGTGAAGAAAGAAAGAAAAAAAACAGCCCTCGGCTTTTGGTGCTTCCTCTCATGGTGCTCCCGGTCAGGTCCGGTTTTGGGGCTTATCGGTGTGCAATCACTGGGCGCTTCCCGATGGGAAGCACCCTACCTGCTTGGTCCATCGTAACCCACTAAAACCCGGCGAGAGTTGCTCCTTCAATGTGCAGAGTTGGAGTGAAACCTTTACCACCAACAGAGAGCAACAAAAACACACCCGAATTCATGAGAAGTTGGCATCCCGCAATGCAAACGTTACTCCACAAAGCCGGAACCAACACACATCTCACATTGAAACGGTGGCACTACTAAAGCGTGTGCGTGTGGCATAGGAAGCGTAGCATAAAGCTCAACGGCAATGCGCAAGGCGCGAAATGGATTGTAAACTGTCTGCCATGGGTGCTGCACAAAAACACACACGGGCACCCATCCCAAAACAACACGACCGTACTACCGAACCGTGGTTCAACAAACTCTTGACCGAGTTTGGGGTATGATTTAGGTGGCCGGTTCGTGCAACGGCCACCGTTCCATGGTTCGCTGTCTCTCGTACGTTTCCGCCCGGTGTGTGTGTGTATGTGTGTGCGTGCCTTTTTTTTTAATCTTTCTCTTGCTTTCCCTGGCGCCCCCTCGAGGTCGCTCCACTGGCCCCGGGAATGAGTTTTAACAGGCAGAAGATTATACAATAATTGAGCCACGATCCGCACCGCTCGATGGCACTGCTGACCGACATAGCGCTGCGCCGAGTGGAAGCGCCGACCCGGGGTGCAGCGAGCTCGACCGCCGGCTGCCATTTTTGTTTGTGGGTCACCTTACCGTGTGCAGATGGTTGATATGGTGCTGATGGTGGTGGAAGTTTGGCTTGTGGTAGGACGCGTGATAGTACGAGCAGAGCTTGAATATGTGCGACAGGGCCGGGAACAGGAACAGCAGGAACTTCAGCACCAGCTTCTTGGCCGTGCCGACGCCGACCATCAGCGGCAGCAACCACATCACCTTGATTTTGATGATCTTGATAATCAGCACGATCGCCAGGAAGGCGAGCAGTAGCTTATTCTGGAAGAATTTCTCTGTGAAGTACACGAACCCCCAAAGTCGTCAGTATTCTTCTGCTAGTATAAAAAAAAACAAAGACGGCAAGAGGTCAACATACTAATCTTCTTGAACAGGATCCTCGGTGTGCCGTGGCCGCGTGCTTCCGCCAGCTCAGTACGCGGCACGAACTCCAGCTTCGCAATCATCCCGTTGCCCTCGATGGCCCGTGGCTCGATGCGGAAGATTGCACCATCGAACATAACCTCCGGCATCTGGATGCTGACGTCGTGCGTTAGCATGAACTTGAGGCTCTTCTCCCGCAGGGCCGTGGTGACTTCCTCGATCGGTGACGCCGGTTCGAATGCTGTCGAGAAATGAAAAGAGTAAGAAATGGATGAAAACAATCGCTAGGCCAGGAATCTGCCACCATCCAGACAACGATGATGCGATCATCTGCCCGGTCGGTTCCAGTATCCGGCCGAAGTGAAAGTTTAAAGATGTGGAACGTTTGCTTCGGTGTGTACGTCACCGAAATTCGATTCGTTCGTAAGGTAGGGTGGTGTGGCGGCGTTTATCTACACCTCGGATGGAATATTGCAGTGAACGGCCCAGGCCGGTTGAATCAATACAAACCGGTCCTGCATGAACAATTTCGTGTATGCAGTTTCACTTACCGTCCATCGAGGGGAAATTCAAAGCGAGTAAGCATGTGAGTGTTTTATCAGCCCTTGTTGTTGTCCGGGGCGTTTTAAAATTTAAGGCGCATTTTGTTTATGAATTTTACATAAAATAGCTTTGATGTCACTGTTATGCTTAGTGCATGGTGTAGAGCAAATACAAAGTATTAAGACCATTATTCCGTCTTAATACGAGCTACAAAGTACTTGTTGATAATTTTCCTAATTTTACAAGAACAAGAAGAAGAAGAGGAAGAAGAAGAAGACGAAGAAAAATAAGATCAAGTGATCAACCTGATGATTGCCAAACATCAAGATGATCTTTTGATAGTAATTGTAAACTGCCAACTATGTGTGATAAAGGTATTTTATTCTAAATTTTTATTCTCTTTGATCGGAAGTCTTAGTTTTAAAAGTTAAATCACGGGCACAAAATAATACTGCATACCGATGTTTATCTTTTTTTTCATCTAGGTCATGTAGTCGTTGTTTGTGAAAACGTAGGCAAGGCCCTTCCAGCATTAAATCCACTATTATTTGTACCACATTGCTGTTCATTTTCTATGTGCTTCTTGTCTAACAGAAAGCAACCTTGCTGGATGATTTGCCATTTGTTTGCCAAACAAAACGTGTCACTCAAAGTGGGACAATCTAATTTGTTGTTGATTTCCCAAAACACACACGCACACCCTCAAACCACACAGTTCCGAATGCTTAAGTGGTGTACACTTTAAACATTCACGAAAATTACGCTTGCAGTAAAATGCTTTCTCTCCGGATAACAAATAGCACCAGCAATACTTCAATTTCATCCCAAAGTGCACCATCAGCTCAGGGGAAGTGTTCGTGGCCGGTTTTTGGCGGCCATTTTCACCGCCAGTGTTTGACTGCTGAAATCGTTCCCCCTCAACACGCAATCTGCGAAGTAAAAGGGATTTCGAGGCTAAATGTGTCAATTTCGATTTTACACCGTACAAATCTCGTACGACGAGTGTCCAATTTCTCCATCCACTAAGATCCGCTTACCTCGCCCAGAAGCCCTGCCCTCTGTCCGATCAAGATCGTCGTAAAAAGTGGTGCTGCCCTTCCCGCTTCTACCTTTCGGAATCAAACGCTCATTGTTGGTCAATTTTCCTTTCGCCATCCCCATTACGGGCGGGAAAAGTCGCGTGCTCACCAGCACGTGTATGCCAAGTGGGCTTGTTTTCCCTATCGCTTACGGAATGTTTGCAACCGTACAGGTGTGCGTCATCGGGACCAAACCATCGAAAGCAAATGATGAAATTTGTTCCCACAAATTGTACTCAAAATGCCTTTCATCGGTTCTCTCTGCGTGATCCACGCCGTCAACTTCTGCGGTTTGTTTTGATTTTATTTAACTTTCTTCCGTCCCGGTAATCCCATCAGCGGCTACGTGCCGTCACCGAAAAAACCGTCCCTAGGCTGCCGGTTAGTCGTTGTGATTCAAGCCGTGCTGAGATTTCACTTTTCTTTGCTCAACAGCGTGCTTGGCGATGATTCAAATCTCGTGAATTCAGCTCGGATGTGGTCAATCTTCTGTCCACCGATTTCTCTCCCCAACCCAACCGCCCAACGTCAACCGGAAGACATCGTTGGGCCGTTGCAGTGTATCACCACGGATCGTATCAAGACTAATAATAGGTGCTGCATCCCACCCCGCCACTTGCAAATGAGCTCACAGACCCACACACACACACACACACAGCAGAAAGCGCATCTTCTTGCAATGCAGGTCACACCGAGCCGACACCCAAGGGCGTCTTCCGGGATGGTTAGGCTACGGGACCACTTTCATCCCTTCCAGCACCGTTACGATCGATCAAGGAAGGGATCGATTATGAGAAGCGTCTTCCACCGACGCCGCCCAGCTCATCGCAGTGCTGTGAATGGAAAGTGCATCTCATTCCACAGCCGCTAGCCTGCTTTTCTTCTCGATGCATGGCAACCGGGCGCTGCAGTGGGGCAACGCGCAAAAGAAAACCAGTTAAAGCTTCAAAGTCTCATCGAAAACTATGTTACTGTGTGATGTACGACGCTCGCTTTGCCATTTCGCATCGGGAACCACCGATCCATTCACTGAAAGCGGGGGAAAGGGTAGAATGTACACATACACACAGACGAATTCCTACGCAATGGTGCGTGCCTGCAAACCGGTTCTTCCTTAACCGACGACCTCCAGGCAGGGCAAACTGGGTACTGAGCGGGGTGCAAAGATCAGCCGGCTGGACCACTCAGTGGCAGTTTCGCTTTCCATGTCCACACCCCGCACCCCTCTGTAACACCACACGCGCCCGTCCATTCTCTGCAAAGTGCAAGTGTAACACAGTCCGGGATGGGATTTTCAACCCATCGACACACATAAATCAGGTCCGTCCGGCCTTTTTTTCCCGCCCCGGAATCGAAAGTACCCGCCACGCGTGCACCGCCGCAGAATCGCTTTCGTTCGGCCGGGATGCGAAAGATGATTAGCTTCCTAATTGGGATGGGACACAGTGGATGGAGTGATCTTGATCGGGCTAGCGATGAAATGACAGAGCCATACAGAGCTTACAGAGCCAAGGTCCTCAATTGACGCGTTGCTAATCTGTCGAAAGCCTGTTCCGGACGGACCGGAACCTACCGTCCTACCATTAGCTGCGTGTGTGAGTGCGAGATGATGACACTGGAGATGATGGTTCGCAACAAAATGATCCACTCCAGGGGAACAGGTGCACTATTGCAAAGAGACACAAATCGAAAGAGTTCGTTCCCATTTAAAGTGTGGTTCACAGGAAAGAGGCAATTGTAGAGCAATGTTGGATTGTTGGATGAGCTTTCGTAATAAGGGCAAGCTGTCAGCTGGATGATCCTTTCATCGCATTGCTTGAGCTGTATATATTAGTAAAGTGAATTCATAACTGTGAAGTTGTTTACTTCATCCAACCATGTCATTATCCTACAAATTTGGAAAAAGAGTTAAACCATGCAAATAGAGAACAGATAAAGCTTATTTCTTTGGATAGACTCTCTACCAAAGAGAGTTTAACCATATCCTTCCTCAAATGGTCAACTACCTGTAATAAACCCACTTGGACACTAAATGGTTATCTAATTCTGGCCATATATTACCAGGTTTGTCACGCGTGTCACTTCTGATAGTTCAACCTCCATGCGCCGGATTCAACCTCACTGTCACTGTACTTAACCTTTTATCGCTTTGGAGCATAAACCTGCCGGCCCTACGGGGAAGGTTCACCTTGTTTAATGTCAAAACATGCATACGACACGCGCTCGATAGGCACGCGTACCACCAGTCGTTAAACGGAGGTTAACAGCTGCGGTACTACCGATAAACTCACACACACCGTCCACACCTAGCGAAGAGCCTCGAAACCTCGGATCATATCTCTAGCGCCGTCTCTTTACTTACCACTGCGAGCGTCCGGGATTTCGTTTTCATTGTCCTCCTCCTCATCGCCGGCTTCGTTTGCTTCCCGTGTGTACTTGGTGAAATCGACCCGATTCCGTTGGAACTGTACGCGGTTGGTAAAGTTGACGTTTTCTACGTCCAGCTGCTCGCCCAGGAAGCTGTACACGTTCTTCTGTATGCAGGCAAACGTTGGCTTACGCATACAGTCGGCAATCAGTGCGTCCCACAGCTGGTTGCCGGTGGAGAACAGGGGACGTCCGCTTGCTCGCCCACTGCTAGTGACGTTGCTTCCTGCCGACTCCGTGACACTGGTCGCATTTACTATGGTAGCTTCCGTAGTGGCGGTAACGCATGTGCACAGCAGTGCCACTGTCGTTAGGGCTAGCAGGCACAAAGATGTGCTGGATATCGGCAATGGTCGCTTCCGGTTGGTTGTGTTGGTGTTACCTCCATTGCCGCCAAACATCCCGTAGCTACCGATATTGCCGGGCGCTGCCGATAACTCACTCTGCACACTTTGTTTCATGATAGTGTCACTTCCAGGATCTGATGCCGTTTTCCCTCTTTCACACACACACACAAAGTTGCTTTGATCACTGAGTTCTAGATACACTCACAAACAGACACTGCACACCGTACACACCGTCGTGCTAATCACTTTTTGTCAGACCACATGGCAATCCCGCGGCAGGATTGTAGGATTGCTGCAGAGAAAAGAGAACACCAAAACACACAAGCTATATCAGTACCGACAGCAGAAAGTGAACGTTACCAGCTGATGTCGCGACTGCAACTAAACCGGTTATCGACTGCCCGGCTCGCTGGTAAAGGCATCTTTCCTCGAATTCCCTTCGAACCTGACTGGCCCACCCCCGAGAAGACGTGCAACCGTGGGACACGTCCAATTTCACCTTCCTCTGGGAAGATTCGCTACGTTCGTGTGAAGATGCATCTTCGTTCAGGCTGGTTGGTCCGCGACGTACATGACGATAAGATACATCCTACGCCCACAGCTTACCACGCAAAAGGATGTCCCCAAAATTGGAAAGTTTTCACCATGCACTTTTAGACGCTTCTGAAGTTACATGCCTTTGTAGGGCGTTTCACCGTTCGTGCGTGAGTATATTTCGGTGATTTGTCTACCAATTTGGAATGCCCTCTGCTGTGGTCAAGGTTTCGTTCCGAGTCAATTGCTTTCCGCCCAGCTTGTAGCCCGTTGCTACTCACGTTGCAAATGGGCGTGTAATGCACCTAAAAAAAGGTATTAAACTGTCATTCACCGATTTTCGGTCTCTTCTCTTTCAATCGTCAATGTTCACCGCAAGTTCATGAGCCACATTCGTTTTTCTTTTCGTTTTGCATGCTGCAAAGGGTTTTGACCGCTTGCTGCTTGTAGCCGCGGAACAACATGCGAACAAAACTCCCCCAAATTGACATGCTCCGGCAAGGTGACCGACATTCGGCAGCGTAAGCAGAGCATAATATCTCGCGTGTATGTTGGGTGAACCGTAGCGCTTTAGGGGGAATCCAACAAAATGCGTTATAAAAAAGGTATTTTTTTGTTGTTGTTGATACTTTTACTTAAACCTCTTGCCTGGATCTTGCCCACGCCGGAACCGTTTTCATTGATGTATAATTGCACTATCCGATCGCGAGCTCACCATTTTAATCTTCACAAAATAATGGATCGCGTTTTCAAGAGCAACATATTCACCGCACACGACACTAATTACTACCCTGCCGGCCCGGGGAGCAGGTCCCTTTCGAAGTGTTTCACCCTAACCGAATTTCTATTTCTTCCATCCCGAAACAGAAAACACATGTTTCTTCCCCTTTATTTCCAGCATCACATCGGCAATCGTCAACACTGCCCCCCGTTGGTTGCATCGCTAATTTGCTCGCCGCTTGCGAAAGCGGTCGAACACTGTATGTGTGTGCACTTCCTTTTCTATTTATTTCCGCTCGGAAAAGTGAAACCAGTACGGTGCCGGGTTAGGGCACAGCACATCTTCAATGGCACTTTACCCCACTCCAGGTTCTTTCTTTCAAAAATGCGGAGAGAAACTTGAAGCTGCGCAGTAAAGTACTGCCACTACGCCACGAAACGATTACTATCTAGCAAACTTGATGGCTCTTTTTGACGATCGATGATCGATAATGGCTACAAACTCACACACTTTGGAGCGATGGGGTGTTTTCGGTCCGCTTACAGGAAAGAGATAATTTTATACACTCTTGTTTATCACGCGGACGATGGCCGTCCCGCAGTGAAACATGCCTAATCGCTTGCTAATCGAATTGGGAAATAATTTCAACGCAACCTCATTTCAAGACGGCAATTTTTCGAAAATCATGCCTTGCCAATAAATGCACGCGATCGATCGCGAACAATTACAGCTCGGTAGCTGATCAAAAGCTATAACCAGCATAAGAAATGGCACAGCCGCGCATTTTCATCACACGCAAACCCATCTCGCCAGCATCCAGTTTGCATTAATTGATTAATCAATTAATCAGAACCGTCTTGCCCGGCCCAGCATCACAGACGGGGAAATCGAGCGACGATCGTATGCGTATCATTAATATTCACCTACTTCCCTACTAAACAACAGCTCGACAGGCAGCTTGGCCAACAGCTTTTCCCAATGTGCCAATGTTACCGGCTGTGGCGCCTTACATCACGATGGGCGCGCGATCGCGGCCACAGCCGTGATAATGACCGTCCAGTTGGCCGTGAATTGGAAAACTTTTCCCTGCTCGCTCACCAAATGCGCTGGGCAGGCAATAGGGGTGGCAATTAATATGGGTGGCTTCGGGCGCTGCTGCATTGCGCACCGTGCGTGCATTATTGCTCGCCTGTTAGCAGTGTGTTGCCCCAATGCATTCGGATGTGCCCTGGTGCTTACAAATATTCAAAAATCACAAACCGATGGGAGTGAAGTAACGCTTCCATCACCATTTCTATCTAGCCTGTAAACATTTTCCCACATCACGCACTGTTTAGCGCACCTTTGGTTGCAATCGCGCGCCGGACACGATGCTTTTATCGCTCGCTGCAGGGCTATATTGACGTTTTTCACCACTGTTAGCATTACTTTTCATTCCATGTTGTACTGCTCCCCCTAAAGAGCATACAGTACATCGCAAACATCGCTACAAACTGTGATTGGTTGTACGGTTTATGCCTCCAGTTGTTCCATCCATCAGTGTATCGGTATTGAAACAGAATTGATTAATCGCCGGACAACGCCAGCGCCTTATCGAAACTACGATAAAGAAATAATTCCAATACAGCCACGAGCCAAACATGTTTGAGGCTTTCTCCTTTGATCTTTTTTTTATATTGATGGCGAGAGCTTTACGGTATTCTTCGCTGTGCTATTGATGGGATGCTAGGGATTACTAGCGGGCCTTTGGCCTTTTAGCTGCGGAATTTGGCAACGAATAATTTGCACGTTGTAATATATCATTTTTCACCGTTACGGTGCGCAAGTTGATAATTAAAGAACTTTGTAAAAGAAAGCTTTTAAGCTCATTAACCTCTTGGTTTGAGTTTTTCGATTCGTTCTACCGCTTCTATTCGTTGCTTCATTCACATTTGGTTGCAGGTGTGAATGATCAAATTCGCTTGTTTTAATGTGTTGTTCCTTGTTCTTTCTCTTTAGCTCAAATGGCATTTTCCACGTTTTGAAGAATAACTTGTATCACCATCCTCTATAATTTTTCAAAATAAACGAACCATCATAACATCCCGTACGCCCACTCATTAGACGTGGTTGGTTAAGTTCGATTATTTAAAAAAATCATTTAAACAACTTTTTTCATCCGCAACCGAATCAGTGTCCATGCACCCCTTTGCTGTCGGATGCTAGTAAGGAATTCTGGTAGAATTAAAATGCAATTACTTTCCACATATGACTTTGCACGAAACGCCGAAAGCAGACCGATCCCGTTCGGGTGTTAAATGGATAAGCTTAGGTAGGAAAACCCCAACAACAATAACAACATCACCCTAAAAAAATCGTACCACATTCTCGCCCATCGCTACAGTCCCCCTTCTAGAAGCAGAAGGCAAAAAATCGATGCTGAAGCTAATGCATATTAACGATATCGTTTTGAGAATTCTTGCTTGCCGCACCGATGCAAAAAAAAAACCATAGAGAATGGATCAGCGGTGATTTACCGCTAAAAAATCAGAGCAACTCTCAACAGGAAGGGGAGAGAAATATCACGTGTTAGGGTGAGGGAACAAAAACTACTAAACGTTCAACACGATGATAATCTATTAGCGGCTTTTAGGTAGGTCAAGATGATTGGAACATTCTTTTCGATGGGAGTGGCGCTTATTAGAGGAAACTCGAACTCTTCCTGTCTATGAGCGGAAGTACAATAACCTGCTGATGGCGTTAAATATCCACACACACACCCCAATTAAATGTATCGAAAAAAATAGGAACAACACTTCACACCGCAGAACGGATGCTACTGAAGCTGTAAATTGGTACAATCGCTATCTGAGGTACAATCGCACAGAGGGAGCAAGAAAAAGAGCAGAACAACGTTTTGGGTTACTCATAATTTAAGCGTTTTGGAGCGATTGCTCCTTTTTTGCTTATCGTCCCAGCTCCAGCGTTTTTGTTAACCCATCTGTTCTGATCAGGGTCAGTGGAGTATGTCTTTTCGATTTTAGTTTTTTCGGCTGCCTCGAACCAATTCCAATTGCCCCTCCCGGTGTCAATTCGGGTAAGTGGGTTAGCGTCGACGGCTTTCAATACAAGAAAATCGATGGTCGAAATCGATCTAAATGCTTCGCTTACGCATGTTGTTTTGGGTGAAACGTTCTTCACTGGAAGTCTTTCGAATGCGGTTGAAAGCATAGAAGATAATGAAAGCAATGATCTCGATTAAAGTACAATTTCAAGACCATTAAAAAAACAGTTCCATTCAGGTGGGGCGTGCGAGACAGCCGATTCTGGATCAAATGTTTTTATCATCGTTAATTGCAAACCTTCTAATAACGCCTCCGATAGCATTGAGCCTGTAATCAATCTTGGACATTAGTAAGTCTTTTAGAAGAATAATCTGCGCTTCATACCGGTTTGACAAAAGGTTAGTAATCCCCATTGAAAGATGCCGTTTAGCTCAGCAAACAAACAAACCGAGAAAGGAGAAAGTGTTGTTATTGTTTTAAAATTCCTCATTGTTATCTTAAACCATTCGTATAATTTGAACCATCTGCCTCACAACGCTTCGCGACCCCATGCAAATGCTTCCTCTCGTTGGCCGAAAAACCTCCTTCCCATCGGCACCAACAACAACAACAACAACAGGGTGCCCACTCTCCTAACGGCCAGGTTTTCCGAAAGGTTGCACCAATGCTCCGACGGTTCTGCGTACGTGAACGCACCAAAAACCCGGTACCGTTTGTCTCTGCCTGTCCGACGCATCCCGTTAGCATTCGCTTATCAACCCCCGAACCTTTTTGGGGTGAATTAATTAAACCACCAGCGCGGACCCCACCGCAACAAATGAACCGCACTCTGGTGTGCGCACACAAACACACTCAAACATACGGTCAGCGAGCCAGTGTCGGAAGTTGGTCAGCAGAAAAATATTCAACCCATGTGGATTCCACCGGGTACGTTCCGGTTGTCATCCACGTACACTATACAACATATTCCTACTCTCCGAGGTCGGTGACGGTTCTCCTGTTGGCTGTAAACTGCTTATAGCGGTGTGAAGACACCGAACGTATTCTGCTCTCTCCCAACAATTTTCGGCCAGCCTCACCCACCCGCTTTCCTTTCTGGACATACCGGCGTGCACAACCCCGGCGTGTTCTCAAATGTCAGACAGCATCGAAAGAAGAACGACGAAATATTAGCAACCAATTCCAAGCCTTCTCTTCACCTTTCTCCTGTGCTACAGAGTTCAGTGTTTTTTTTTCTGGAAAGTCGTCGAACTGCTTTCAGCTACCATCTGCGCATTACGTTTGGAGTCATTTCTCGCTCTCACCCTGACCCACCTGCGCACTCAAACGAACACGTGATCGCACCGGAGAGAGGCTTATCACTACTTATCCGACAGTACGATTGATTATCATAGTCCACCTTAAACGATCACCAACCAATCGAAAGGCATTTAGTAGCGGGTGCACACCAATACACTACCCTTCCCACCCCTTAAAGTTACCCCTGGCTCCCACTAAGTGTACCTTTATCCACTTAAAGCTCACTAATTAATCACCGTGTAAACACACACACACACACTCTCTTTTCTATCCACACAACCAACCACACACTTCGGTGATACTACAAACAATCCACTCGAGACACCACTACTGCTGTCTGTTTGCTGCTGTCTGTTTGCTCTCTTGCTCACTGCATACACTCGCTGGTCTCGCCGACAACGACGAAGGCGACGACGACGAACCCCCCCACCAGTGCCGGAATGGGAAAGCAGTGAAAGTTTCCGCCGCTACTCACATACACATGTGCAAGGGTTTGAAGCGTGCAGCAGGTCTTGGATAGGCAGTTGATTCTCACAGGCGAAGCCTCTTGGTGCGCCAAACAACCAGTCGGTACGCGTCCTCCGTTGCGCGCTGTCTCGATCGGACTGAGCCAGTTTCCGGTGTACGGCCAGTGTTTTATCAACTTTCTTTCTCACTTGCGAACGCTCACGCCTTTGTGGGCACCGAGGGGGTACAGTTTACGGTGGCTGCCCATCTCGCTACGCGTTCTCGTAGTGCTGATTTGTGCGAGCGATCGCTTTGCCGGCATTACTTATCCCATTTCATGAGTGAGATGATGAGAGGAAGATGAACATGGTGAGATGAGCTTGAGTAAAAATAAGGGAGGCTGGATCTAGGTGATCCACTTCATTTTCGTAGAATTGCTTTTATCGGTCGTATTTAGTTTTGTTATTGATTTGTGTTAATATACTCTGTTATTTCGTATTTTACACAGCTTCTACTTTAATCGACATTTACCTTTTTGATGTATATGATAATTTATTATCAAATGTAGTATCAAACTTACTCACAGTTAAACGATATCGATAGAGAACCAGATATTTGGTCAGCAAGACGAATAGAGTCACAATAACTTTACATTACGTATATACAAATTATGTACATTGTCCTTCACGAGGTTTTTTGTTATGCTACGATCAGGAATATTGACCGATCTACAGAATAACATAACATTCCACTTCGATTTAGATTTCAGAAACCATTTTAAGCTCATCATAGATGAATGTTATGAGACTCTATCCATAAATTGCGTAATGAAAAAAAAATCCAGCGAGAAGAAGCTGTGCGATCTTCTTCTTCTTCTTCTTCTTCTTGTTCTCCTTTGCATAACAACGCCATATAAAGCCGGCAAACATTAAAATTTTGCCTTTTCTTAGTAAGACTAACCCAAGAAAGTCAAGTAT
>AXCO02007618.1:0-14465 GCA_000473525.2 Anopheles melas | reverse complement strand
CTTCTTGGTTTTTCGTGCTGCACGTATTTTACGGGCCACGCTTTTTGCCCCGTCGGGCTCTTATCAGCATCGGCCGCACATGCAGACCGGAATCCGGCGCAAACCGAGAAGGCACACAAGGCACACACACACACACACCCGCAGTCGTTAAAATTTCATTATACACCTAAATTCTACTTTCGGGGTGAGTATACACACACACACGTTGCGAGCTGTTGTTCTGGTATCTCATGGGCGTGCGGTCGCATACAGCAATTTTAATCGTTTACGTACCAAAAAAGAAAAAGAAGCAACCAAAACTCTGGGGAATGGACCTGTCTTCGTCCTAAACGAGATGCGAGGAACACCATCCACAGCCACGTACACCCAGAAGAGCTCTCTCCCTCAACAGTTTGGCTGGACGGACGGACATCACCGGGCAACACAAATCAGGATGCCTAACTCAAACACACCGTGTCGGATGTTACTGACCAGCTACAAAGGTGATGATACCAGCAGCAGCAGTTGTGCGGCAAATGAACCCGCGCAGCCATTGTACGGGTCGTTTCAGGACGTGACGATCGTGTGTTTCATCCACCTCGTTAATTGCATTAACACGTCGTCGTCACTGTTTGTTTTAATGGTATTAAAACAGATGCAAAGAAGCCGAGCAACAAGCAACAGCGTAGGGCAATCCTGGGGTAGTAAAAGTGTGAGATTATTTGACTGTATCAATAGAGTTTGTGTCTGTGAAACCGTTAAATATGGGAGACACGGTTCGCTTTAGTACCTACGTCATCGCAGATAAGGTTTTTATCGGAGGCTACCTTTATTACCCAAATTTTATAATAATCTTTTGAGATGTTTTCCTTCCTTCTAACCGATGTCTTCGGAGGCGCTTCTGTCAGTGTTGTAATGTGTACACATCTCCTGTCACAATCCATATTTATCATGGCCTGCCTGAAACAAATCCACCGCGTCATCCTCACGCTTTCGGGCGATTTACCACACACACAAACACACACGTGATGCTGCCCGCCTGCATCGGGAACATGGGGAGGAAAAGCTAACAGCTACCTCAACCACCCCCCAACCCCTCCCACCCACTTCCCCGTTATGGCCGGTTTGCCGTTAGCTGCCGTTTCACTTTTGCTTTCCATCGGGAACGTGTGGATGGGTGGATGCTGGCGTGTGAGCTTGTGGCGCTAGTGATCCCATGCGGTAATTGTTTTCCACGGCGTGTGGTGTGTTTTGCATTACTACCCTCCTCCACACCCAACGAAACCATCCGGGGTAGTTAGTACCCACCGGCAAGCGTTACGTAACCAGGCGAAATGGTTTGATATGGACACGGGCAAAAAACGGCCTGGAGCGTGCACGGTTCCGTTGGAACAGAATCTGGCCAAGTTGCAACACGGTATACATTCCAGTTTTCTGATAAATGTGTTTCCATGGTTTTGGTGCACGTTTCGTGATAAAACATGTTTTTTTTTTGTTTGTTTTACTTGTATCTGCACATAGCAATTTACCTTCAATTTGCTTCCGGCGATGGAATTTTTATTTTGCGTGCAAAATCAAATTACAAGCAAATCTGTTCATCCTACCTCTTCCGCCTGGGCTGATACCGAACTACAGGTTATGAGTTTTAAAATATGAAATTGAAATGGAATTTTTGAACAGGGGGAAGAAACTAAACCCTTCAAGGGAAATGGATACATCGCCACACACGATCGTTTAGCCACACACTCACCGTTCGTCGGCCCTGCGTAACTCGCACGCACTCGCTTTGGTACAACTGCCCCCCCCCCCCCTGGCACTTAGATTCAATTAACCTGTTTCACTAATTCCTACGAAGAGACATGGATTTTCCACCCACATATGGATTTTCCCCTGAAAAAAGGGAGGATGATCTGCAAATGAATTACAAAAACATTATGTGCGTCACAAGCGCTCAGGAAAACATCCATGGATCGTCGTCGAATCCGGAAAACTACGAACTCTGCAAAAGGGATGGGAACCCGATGGACATAGGCGCTGTAAACTTTCCAATGGACGGTGAAATAATCAATACACAACCGAATAAGAGTTTGCGCTTCAATGGGTTTCATTGCTGTGCCACGCTGTGGCAAAGATGGAAAAGTGGCTGGAAAAGGGATGGGACTTTTAGGAAGGAATTGATTTATTAAATTTGTACTATTAAAGATTTGGGATGTATTTTCTTAAGTTGTTAAATTGCTATTTAAATTACCACGTTGCGTGAAGTATCCTATTTATCTGTAGCATTGGATGGAAGCTTCTACAAAGAACGCATCCATTCGTGAGACTACTCCAACTACTCCAGCCGTTTACACTTGATGAAAAGGTCCTTGAAAAAATGGAACGGTGGAACAACAGTGGCTGTCCGCCCATTCGTTCCGCTGCCAATTTACAAATTTTACCCGATTCCTTTCCTCTCCTTCCGTTCACCAGTCCACAATCCTTTCATAGGACGTTGCTTTTCCAAATTTAGGGCAGGCAGAAAGTGTGAATCCGAGACGTTGACGACGACACGGATGGACGTTTATAATTTGAATAATTGATTTAACTCATTCTCCGCATTTACTAATTTGTTAACTTTCCGGCACTTCACCTCCCGGTGTTTCCAGCCCAGCCACCGAGATCGGTGGGCAGAGTTTTAAAACGGGCAGTTTGGTGGGGGGGGGGGGATGGCGGCCTCCGTAGGTACTCTTTTTTATGGGTAAAAGAACTGATCGGCTGGCCGGTTGTTGTTGTTGTTGATGGTGGTGGAATGCGTTTACTTTCCTATCACTAACAAACTAGACCACGCGCATTTACACAATACAGTTACATTCCTTGTCGTCTTATCTACACCACATTTCACTTTGCATACACTACGAACCGCGGGTCAGAGCTCGGTCAAAAGTGGTGTAAGTGAACAACTGTCACTTTTCATTAATGCCAGAAGTTGTCTTTTTCCCTCCTACTCATACCCTTCCAGACACAAAAAAAACGTGTAGAAATGAATGATTCATTTAATTAAGTGCATTAAATACATGATAGCAGTGTGCGGATCGTACCGCTACACAAAAGCACCACATATCGCACAAATGGAATCAATTGGCAAATATTATAACTTCGCGGTAATAGCTAGTAGGCTTATGCTGTTGCTATGCTGACAGCAGTGAGATAGTAGCGAAACGCAACGCCCTCTGGCGGAAACGTGCAAACAGGCTTCCGTGGGGCGTGGGCTTGCTATGCGTTAGGGATTTATACGCATCGGTTTCGTTTTGCGCGCCTTCACAGCTAATCTACTTACGTGGAACGGGACAAACAAAAAACGGGACGAAAACAAATTCAATTTTCCCAACCCGCGTGCTGCTCCCCGGGTAGCTGCTTTCCTGGGCTTCTTTCATCCCCTTTTTTGGTGCACTTATTAGCATTGTGACGCGTGGTGGTAAAACTGCGCCCGGATAATGCGCGACGCGATACGGCCAATGATTTTCACACAGATAGAAATATCTACGGTACTCTTCTTTTTTTTCACAGTTTCCACTTCTCCCTCCTTCTCGAGCTGGAGGCTCGTTGCAGGAAAAAAGCGCTTTGATGAGTTCAGAGGGGTTTTTTGTTTCCATTTTCATGCCGCCCAGCTCAAACCGGCGGAACCAAGCGCTCCAAATCAACACAAATTATCAGAGCCGCGCTTTGATAAAGAAGATATACATTCATTTTCCATTTGGGTAGGAGGGGGGAGGGGGGGGGGTTGGGAGGTACTGGGGGAATGGAATTGAAGAGGTGTGGCCATTTTTCTCAGCAATTAAATAAATTAATGTTTCGTTTTGAAAATAAAAGCTCCCGGCAGGGGTTCGGTCAAGCGGTAAAGTTAATAATACGGCAGCGGCTAAGGGTGGGTATCGAAACCAATTTCTATGAAATCGCCCCCCCCCCACTACTGTGTATGTGTGAATTGATTCAAAAGTATTGTACATTTGACAATTTATTCTGATTATTTAACTGTGAAGAAATAATCTCCAAAACAATGCAACTCTTGTAGAACTAATTGCATGTTTGTTTGTGAAATATATTAAAAATATAAGAGAAAATCGAAACCGTTGACGATTCAAGTCCCAACCGTTGCTGTCCCACGTGAAAGCACGGTACGGGTATCATATTGCCCCGCAGGGTGTCAACCATTTCCCGTGGAAATTGGCCGGAGGAAGCTGCTTGCAAAACCGAAATACCTTCACCTTCCGTAGTTCGTAGTGCCATTTGGTATTACCTAACCTGGGTGAGAGAAATAAACATGACGACTGTTCAAAATAGTGCACCATAAAAGAAAACAAAACAAAACACAGTCACACACAAAAGAAAACAGATCCCGGGAAGAAAAAGGGTAAACAGAGGGGATGTAATGTAATGTGCCCGGTTTTAGACCGACACGACAACTAACGATCACGAGGCCCGACGACTGCACCACCACCACCAGCTGAATGGGGCTGAGATTTTTTTCACGCCCCAGCTCAGTTGTATCCGTCAGACCCTAGGGCGGGCTAGGCGATTGTGCTGTCTACCCCAAAGGGCACCACCAACCCACCAGCCACTGTTTTTTTTTTGTTCACTTTCATTCAGGCAGCAGTGGCTTCGCTTGGGGTGGAGATTTGCCAGCTTCCGGTGGCGTGGACTGCCTCCGAATGACAGCAGACAAGAAAGCCGAAGGCAACACTGGGAACAACACTGGGACACTTAACACGTGATGGCCACCACACGACACCCCCAGCCCACTCCACTTCGGGCCAATGACCTTCGGAATTCCACCGGCTTTCGATCTCGTTTTCTCACTTGCAATGCCATTTTATCGGTCGGTGTCGTCTGCTCGGTCTTTCTCCTTGGTAGCGGGTTTTGGGGTTGAGCGCGCTTTTTGCGCGAATTTCTCCCCTTTTGGTGCTGGCTGCTGGTGGATCTTTTGCCTTTGCTAGAGCGGTGCCGCGTTTCCTGTCCGATAATTGAGGCCATTATGTAGAGCACAGTGTGGCGCAGGCGAGCGAGCGGACGAACGATGGGTCCCTATTCAAAGCAGCGGCTGCATTGCGGAAGGGAGTTTTAATTAATGCTACCGAAACCCGGCATGGGCTTGGAGACGTGATAGTAAGTGGTACAAATAAACATTATATTTTAATGTTTTTTTGTGTTACATTGTAAACATATTTTTCAATTATGTTTTATATAGAAATCAGAATGATGCAGTGCTGAGTTTGCCGCTAGGCCGTAAATAGGGACAGCGGCAGGCAAATCAAATGATTGCCAACATACAGAAAAAGTTATTACAATTTACATAATCAAAATATGTGCTTTTTAGTTATATCTTTAGGTATTGTTTTTTAGCGCAGCTTTTATCTAATTGGGAAAACAGTTTTTGTCACTATTCTGTAGGCCGTTACTTCACAAACATTGCTTAATTAATGTCGTAAGAGTCAGTGAAGGTAATTAGTGATGTCACTGGTACAAAAACGATTTAATTAGCGATTGCTAACCGCGGCCTTAATTATGCGGTAATTGGTTTTCCAAAACCGCAAAACCAGTACTTAGAAAAGATTACTTATGTAAAGCTTCTAGATTAAAACATCTTCATTTTTTCCTAACAAGAAAAAAAAACAATGAGCTCGAAATGTCTCGATCGATAAAGAAAGATCCCCTGAACATTTACCCCCTTTGCTGCGGATTTATAGTACGATCATGATCACCGTTCTCCGTTACGATCTTACGTCAGTATTAAATCACTCCCATCCAATATAGGCAGCTACTTTACTCCCTTTTCCCCCCGACATAAAACCCAACCGCAATCGGCACCGTTCAAGCGCTCCCCGTACAAATTGCACAATCTTGCCTGGGGGGCTGAGCTAAAAAATCGGAAGTAAGAGCAAACCAGTGAAATAAATTAATAACTCCATTAGCCCAAACACAGCCCGAAACGGAAAGTGGCTGCGTTCGCGATCATATCGCTACGTGGGGGATTGCAACTAGCTCCAATTCCTCCGTACCAAACCGCGCGCAGTAAGAAGCAGAATGGTAAAGTGCATAATGCGTTTATTACGTGCCTTACGTGCGCGCGCGCTCGTCTTCACGTCTCCCAATAAATCACGCCTAATTTCCTCAGGTTGGGATTTTTTGTTGCTAGATGTTGCTCTGTTTTCCCGCTCATTGTTGGTACGACAAAAAAAAACAAGACTAAGGGATCAATTTAAACCATAAATCGAGTCAGTAATAAAAAATGCCGACGCTGGTGCTGTGATACCCGCAGTCGTGTAATTACTGAAACCATCCATTTCTGTGCCGGACAATGCAATGCCCAAAAAGTGGACAATCGCGATCGCTTCCATTTATTAGTAAGGGGTAGTGTTTTTTTTTTGTTTTCAATCGATCGAAACTTCCCTTTTCTATCTTTCCCATAGTCCACGTTGCTTTGAAAGAGATCACCAAACAAAACCCAGTGCCACCGAACACTGATCGGTGGTCGGTGATCAAGCACGGAAGCGCGTTTAATGCTCCAAACAAAAATGGGGCTCGCGGGTTTAAATGAAAGTGAAACTTTTCTTGGGAATACTTTTGTTTTCGTTCGCTACTAACTGCGTTTGATTGACTCTCGCTTTCTGTCGCGCAGGGTTAAGGGAACTGTATGGAGAGCATCAATTGACGGTAGATGTGCCGTTTTATACAACCCGCTGAAGAAACACCCTTCCATGTGGTAAACATGCAACAACACTGCCAAATCACTACTGGCCGTTGTGTTTTATGAAATACGCTGTGCAAATTTGTCAGCTGTAAACAGGCTGACGAAAATATGCTGGCTGCGGCAAACAATGGAGTTCCCATAATCGACACTTTCACGCATAATTTTGGCTTATTTGTTTTGGGGAAGGTGGGAGAGGGGGGGGGGGGAAGGTGACAAAGAAACCCCCTCTCCGAATCAACGGATTAGCGGTCGTTCTTTGGCTGCTGCTTGTAATTTATGTTTAACGATAACGAGTTGGCTTTTTATTGCCCATTGGCGCAGCAAAACTACTTTCAGCAAAAGAAATGGCATTGTTACATGGAAGGAGGGAGTGTTTTGCTCAAATTGAAATTTCAAAAATACGGCTACAATTTTTAAACATATTTCTTTCCTGTTTCGTGTGCGCTAAACCACTCAACACGGTGTCGTTTCCTTATATATGTTGTATCATTATCATGCACGTTTAGTTTGTATATTATTATACACAAGATGTCGAAGTCTTATAAAACCATCCTGAATCTTTCTTACCTCGCTACAACTGTCCGCATCGCCTACCGTCTACTTACTGTTCTGGTTTATGAATTTACCCTTAAACGATAGTGAAGAAGCTTCTCCTCGCACCGCAACTAACTCCGCTTCCGTCGTCTCCCACTCTACGTATCGCTCTTCCAAAGCTTTATCGTTTTATCGTTCTCGAGCGCAGCCGAGGCAATGATGTTCTCCGTCGGATGGCAAGCGGTACAGAGGACCGTATCCGTGTGGCCCTGCAGCGTCTGCACGATCTCTTTGCTCTGCAGGTTCCAGATGTACACCATGTGGTCCTCACTGCCTGACACGATCCACTTGCCACCGGTGACGGAGAAGTTGGCAAAGATGCAGTACTTCTCGTTCCGATGGCCGGTGTACGTCTTCAGGCACTTGCCCTTCGAATAGTCCCACAGCTTGAGCGTGTTGTCGAGCGTTGCCGCCAAAATGTACTTGCCGTTCGGCGAGAACTTCACGAACGATACCGGCGGATTGTCATCGTCGATCAGCGTCTTCAGACACTGGCCGCTGGCAGTGTCCCAGATCCGGCACAGCCCATCGTAGCTGGACGATACGATCAACGACCCGTCCCGGTTGAAGTGAACCGCCGACACAGGGTCGGAGTGTGCGGGCAGCGTCTTCAAACACTTGCCCGTTCGCACGTCCCAGATGCGCACGGATTCGTCGAAGCTGCCCGATACGATCAGATTGCTCTGCGGGTTGAAGTTGCAGCAGAACACGTAGTTGGTGTGGCCCTTCAGCGTTTTCAGACACTTGCCCGAGCTCAGCTCCCAGATTTTCAGCGTCTTGTCATCGCTGGCCGTCACGAGCAGACGGCTATCGCTCGACCACGCCACATCGCTGATACCGAGCTTGTGGCCGGAGATCGTCTTCTCAAACTTACCGTCGTAGGCGCCCCAGATTTTGATCAACTTGTCGGCCGCTGAGAGGGAAGGGAGGAAAATAGGGAAGTATTGTTAGTGTAAAGGAACACACGCGAAGGGTGACACGGTACGGTAGGAGCATACGTACAGGAGCTTGCAAGCCATTCACCGTTCGGACTGAACTTTACCGCCGACACCGCCTTGGTATGTCCGGCAAGAGTGAACTTGAGGGTGTAGTTTGGTTTCTGGAACAACAAAACAAAGAGTTAGTCAATATGCTACAGCTACGATGGTGTGCCAATACGTACCACCGATAGTGATTGCCGGTTCTGACTGGATGGTGCATGCTGGCTTTGTGACGGTGGAGGAGCAGTTTGTATTGGAGTCGGTATGTGAATCGGATGTCCACCGTGTCCTACAGGACCCCCGATTGGTACCATCGCTTCGGCAGTATGTCTTTACCGTAAACACAAGCCAAGGTTGCACAGCGAGCTAAAATGCGGTTCGTCCTTTTTAGTGTTTTATGGTTTAGAACACAAGCAAACTGCCGTTAATCTGAAGACAGCGACAGCAGTTTTACGTGCAAGATACTTCTATTCCAGTTTTAAAGTTTTATTTTCAAGATTTGAGACCAATTTTTCACAAGCACTCTGAAAATGCTAAACCCAAACAATTAATCTCATCGAGTTCGCGTCTTTTCTGCTGTCATCGAAGCGGAAATTTTGCTAGACTGTTTTCGAGCAGCAGAACTGTCAAACAGGGAAGCAGTTTTTAGACCAAAACACGTGTGCTAAAAAAATCGTTGCGGATTTAGAACAATGTAAACATTTATTTCAAGTCATGAAAAATGAGAAAAATAAAACCATTGCGTCGATTGGGCTTTGTAATTTGTGTTTATTTACATAGCGCTCATAACAATTGTTTCAATCTACTTTGTTGTATTGACCAGAACCAGTGGATCCGGTACCAGTACCACGCGGCGGCAGCAGTGATGGTTGTTCTGCTGGCTGTTCGTTTTCATAGGGTGTTCTCCATTACATGCAATATTAGCAAATTTCACACTATTGCTCCGAAAGCCGGCTTACTTCTTGTCGAACGTGTAGTGAGACTTTCCTTCGTGCGGATACTGCTTGGCAAGCACCGGTCGGAACATTTTGTAATTTTCAAGCCAGTAGTACACCGCGAAGCAACCGGTCATAACGCCCAAAAATGCTAACCAATAGGTCTTCATCTCGTAGCGCAATGGTTCCGCCGAACCGAATCGATCCTCCGACCAGAAATCGGTCTCTGCGTGGAGCTGCAAGCGAACAATAATAACAAAGCATCATGATACAACGACTTTTCTGCTGGAACAGGCCGCAAAGGATTCCACTACTTACTGTATCATGTAGATTTCTCTTCAGTTCCGGAAAATCGTACGGATAGTAGGGATCGCGTGCTTCCACCGGTACGTCCGGCAGTTTCGGATAGTCACCGTAGCCGAGACCATCGTCCGGGTACGGCTGATACTCGGCCGTAGTCAGGCCGTACTTTTTAGCGGCCGCTTCACGATCCTTGTCCGATTCAGGGAACTTACCAGGCTTGTAGTCTTTGTTCCAGCCATCTGAAACAAAGAATGTACATCAGTACACCGCACAGTAGCGCACACGCAGGATGAAACGTAAACAAATCAAAGTCCTTCTCTATGCGACACTCCGGCACTTGTCACAGAAGTTACGTAAAGTTAGCGTAGCAAAAGATTCAGTCTATTTGCTCGCCCCACACTGTATTTACACTTCCACGCATTCTTCTTGTAAGATACTTACGATGTCTTACGCTCGTGTACAGTATTGCTGGGTTTCGGTTCGAGATTTGGGCCGCAAGTTTAATACCCTTGATCAGCGCTGCCATTTTCAAGAGGTGTTTTTTCGTCGTATTATTTTGCGAGCAAAACTCCTTGACAGCTCACACAGGGTGCCTCAAAATGGATTCTTCTGATTGTCAAACATTTTCGAAAACTTGTTCGAAAAATATTTTGCACGTTTTTGGAAAATCGTTTTGTTCCTTTTGAATATTACAAATTCTGATTGCAAAATGTTGCAGAACATTCACGGACAAAAGATTTGCATAAATATATTTCTCATATTTCCATGTGATCCAATTTTACATGTTTAATAGCGATCTCTCTTTTCACTTTCGGGCCATTTGGAGTCCTACAATGATTTTATAAAACAATCAACCGAAACCGATAACTGCTAATTGTATATCATTTTTAATAGTCATCCTTTAAGAAGAATCAAATCATTTATGAACACAACATTATGATTTTTCGCATCAACCCTTGACCACTAAGGGTTACCATTCGGCCGGAAACCTCCACTCCGTAGGAGTGAAGCATGCCGATGGTTCGAATTGATAGCCCGTCTCTTTCACACTTATGCAAAAGGTTCAACCCGCTCTAACGTCGGTTTCGCACGAAGCGAAGCAACGTCGGTTTGGCTCCATAAGCCAGTGAAAAACACAAGCGACCTGTACGCATGGCGGACATAGACCTGCGATGCTGTAAATAAACAGTCGCAGCAGTGAAAACATCGGACGTATTCTACCAGCAAGAATCGTGGACACTGGTCCAACAGTGTATCATTACCCGTCCACATCGACCCGAGCATGCTAGGGGACCCGTGCCGCACCGAAAGTTGATACAACATTCGCAGCATCGCCTTTCCGTCAGGACATTCGCCGTCAAGGATCGTACCCCAAGAAAAAGCCAAGAAACCAACGTGTGCAGTGCAACGAATCGATATTTTGGTGAATGTAGTGTAAAAGTGCGAAAAGCGGGTGCGGTGGAACTAAATATTCCACGCTTGCTGCTTTTTGCTGACAATCGCGGGCAGAGTGTGCATGGAGAAGTGCAATTCGCTGATCAGATGTGCGCGTGTGTCAGTATATGTGTGTGTGAGCAGTGTATTGATTGTAGGAGCATTGTGTAAAAAGCGTTGATTGATATTTTCCACCTCCGTCACGACAAAGAAGAAAAACCATTGCAAAACCAGTGCACCCGGTGGCAAATAGTAACATCACCATCCGTGCGTGACCAAACGAAACCCCAAACCAACACCCCGGGATTTTTCTCGCTCCTTCTGCGAACGGGCAGTGTGCGAAGGAGCAGCAACAAAAGGAACAAAAACACGAAAACAGTGGAACGACAACAACAACAAAAACGTACATCGCCAAAATGTTGTCCAACTACGCGGAGCTGTTTCTCGTCTGTGCCATCATACTGATGCCAATATTTTACGAAACGTCGAGCCGCTTCCGGTACTACTTTAAAATCTTCGTCTACTACGCGGTGGTCATACTGAACTCCTTCTTTTTCATACCCATCTTCCTGTTCCGGCCGTGCGATGTGAGAAACCTGACGTAAGTAGCCACACACCACCAAACAGATGGGCGCAAAACAGTAGTAGTAGTAGGCGTGCGGGTAGGAGTGTAGAGAGCGAAAAAGCTTCTAGGATGTGCTGGGGTACCCGCTTTTCCTTCGCTATGCGTTTTGTAAAATGCTCCACCTTTTCGTGGCAGGAAGAGAGAGCGAGAGGTGGGCACTGATAGCGAATAGCGCAGAGCTGTGCGTGTAGGGTGCGTGGAAAACACGCTGTGAAAAAACGACGACCCCGGGAAAATACGTGTGTCTATTGAACGTGTCGTCGCAATAATCGATATTCGACTTCTGGCCGTCCTTTGGGGAATTGGTGTCTTTCCTTTGCAGATGACGGATTCACACATTCATGCATACATTCAAAAAGGATTTTTGTTTTAATTTTCCTGGGAAAGGGACAGTTGACGTTGGCTGTGTGAAAGGCACGTTAATAGTGTGATCGAGTAGTGCTCGATTAAATATTGGTTTTCTTTTAGCACTCTTTCAGCTGAAATGCCATCTAGTGTGCCCAGAAAGTGTCTCCCCAAACAGCTGTGTGGGACTTTCTACGTCTAGAAGACAAACACGCTGACGCTAGTAAACGTATCGATCTAATACCAGCCAGCGGACAGGCACTCACGGGCGCACACTAGCGATGTACACAATTACCAAGTGCCGTAGTGTGTTTGGAAAATCTTTCACCACCCCAAACCAGTCCACCACCACAAAAAAAGGGAAATGAAAGTGAATCTCGTTTGTTTACGGTACATTTCCCAAAATGTTTACCTTTGGCAGTGCAAACTATGCGGCGGCTCGGTCTTATTAACCGCTCCCTGTTTAATCTCACCTTTTCAGCCAAATGTCAATCGATGGCATTTAATCCTTTTTTTATCCTTCACCGCCACACTCGTGTGAAGCATGATTATTATTTTAAAACTAGATCTAAAATTAGCCATTTCATTGGGCCATTTTCCAATTGCCATCTAGCAACACACCGGCACAAACACACATCGTCCAGTATAATTACAGCCCTCCAAAGCCCCCGACCATTCTTATCATCAAACCCATCGACGCATATGCTCCACCATGAATCAGCTTATTGATGAGCGAGAGGGGGGACAAATATGCGCCGTGTGGCTCCGTTTGGCGTATCGTGGTTTTCTTCGTGCTCTCAGGTCTCTCCTCCCCCTACCTGGCCGTACGTCTTTGCCACTACTGCCGCTGGTGTGTCAGGAGTGTGCGATACAGTGTTGTGTGGTGCTGCTGCACTTATCAATTCGTACCACCATGGTGGGCGAAAGATAGGGCGAGATGATTGGGATGTAGTTCATATACGCGCCCGTACACACCCGAGAGTGTCCGGGACGATTCAATCGCCAACAATGGAGGAGGTGTGTTTGGTGCGCTTTATCGTGCCCACAGGGAGCCATTTATTGCCAAAGGGCCAACTGAAGTGGCACCACCCACCTACAATCCAACGTGATGATGTGTACTTTCTCAGGGGGCCAGTCTTAATAAAGGCGGTTGAAAATGACTGTAAAATATTTAAACATTTTTTCTCTTTTTCTGTATTTTTTTCACGAACCTTTCTATTGAAGCAGATGTTCCACAACACAACTGAAATTCACAAAATGAACACTCAATTAAAAAAGAAGGCAAACATTCGTTGTACTTCCTTCAAGTAGAGCGCCGAACGACAACGACCAACAGTGTGCGAAAAAGAAACGACCTCAACATGGGCATCCCACACAGCACCAATCTGTCTGGACAGCGCTTTCCGCTGGGGGCGCGTTGCGCACAGCATTGCCAACTGAATCACATCCCAAATCCACCCTCTTCGGGCGCTTTTGTCGCGGTCCACTCCCGCCGATCCATAATTCCTATATGTTAAAACACACGCTGTACGCTCGCGCACACACTCAAACAAGGGCCGTTGTGTCGTTTTCGCCCCTTCGGTACCCTGGCGTGGATCATCATGTGCGTACGTTCGCGCGCACTAGATCTAGATCTCGCGACGAAAGAGTAAATCTGCGATGAATGGATGGAGCATAGCGTCATTTTTGGTTGGGGAGGAACCGGCGGCTGTTCCGCGCGTATGTGTTTGTTGGTGCTGGTATGTTTACTCAATTCGGTTCAATTAGCTGTCAAGTGCTGCCGGTTCGGTGCCGGCCGTGCGGAACTGCTGATAATAAAACTGCACATCACTTTCTTCCCGGCAAGAACTCGGTTCGTTAAGGAAGCTCAAAAATCGGAGAAGCGGTAGCGATGGAAACACGGTTGCGGTTCGTACTCGTTTGAAGCACGAGACAGCGAGACACACACCGCTTGCTTGGATTGATGAATTGAGAAGACCGCCGCACAAACACATCATACAGGAGGATGTCATAAAGATGCGATCGGTGTGCCCTCGTCCAATGTATGATCACTTCACCAAAGCGGCAGGACCGCACAAGGTTACGTGTTGGAGCATAATTTGCTATCTGCAACAATGTGACTAATTTGATTGCAAAATAATGCTTTCATGTTAATTAAGTACATGATCTTCTTTGCTATTTTTTACCGATAATTTAAAATTAACCCGAGCGACTCGTTTACCTGCAATGAACACTAAATTTTGCTGGACTTTTGCGTAACGCACCACAATGCCGCCAACCCTCTGTCGCCCCGTTTTTTTTGTGGTATACCGCTTTTCTTCTAATGAGATTTAAAGCCTAAATTGACTGCATAAAAAACTGCAGATAGCAGATGCTGCTAGTACCAAACCAAGTACCCAAACAACCTTGAACATTAAGTCCGCAGTGGTTTTGGTGGACACAACCTTAAAGGCCAGACAGACCCGGCGGGCAGCTGCACGTGTCGTGTGGCCTTGGGAAAACGCTCGTTGGCCATTTGTCGATAAAGTACTGCTTTTTTTTTT
>KI921258.1:4499-17020 GCA_000473525.2 Anopheles melas | reverse complement strand
CTCTCTGTGTCGGAGCCGGACTTTCGGGGTCGGCGAGAGATTCGAGTCGGATAGAGTTCTTTCCAACCGGCACCGGGTGTATATGCAGGTCGCATCAGTTTGAAGACGCAAGAAGAGGTGGAGCGGTGTGTGTGTGTGTGTATTGTTGGAGTTAGGTTAGGGGTAGGGTGTCGTGCGACCACTGGTCGCCGACCGACCGGAGGCAAAATTAATCATACGTTACCTTGTGCGACCCCATGAAGCCATAGAGAACAACCTCAAAGAGGAGTCGCGCAGCACTCACTCGACTGGTGTGTAGTGTGTATTGTACACACATTTGCCACCAGCCGAAGAGGTTGGAACCTGGTATATAGGGAGGCGTTAACCATCGTATGATGAAGGTTTTGAAGGAATCT
The DNA here is from genome assembly GCA_000473525.2 of Anopheles melas. Lineage (NCBI taxonomy): Eukaryota > Metazoa > Arthropoda > Insecta > Diptera > Culicidae > Anopheles > Anopheles melas. The sequence goes on along the minus strand of KI921258.1, from coordinate 16,625 downwards.
TTTCTGCCGTACTACAGTCAACACTCTCCCCGCGAACACATTGCTGCTACACGTAGAGGGAGTCGAACACCGCTCTACCGTTTTTAAAAGCTGCACCAATGAAAGGATGTTTGGTGGCAGAAGAGGAGTGCGGAATAACGAGCGCCACGATACGCCCTCTTATCAGGTAAGAGATCCGGATACACTTAACACGCACCATACACACTACTCTCTTCTTGTGGTGGCGGGGGGGTGTTGTTGCACAAGCCCCGAGATTGACCACATCCGAGAGAGGGGGGGGGATGAATGTTTGCTGAACACCTCGGGAAGATTGCTTAATCAGAATAAAATGGCCTAATAGTGATTAGAAATATTATACTGTATTTTTTAAAGGCCCTCCCCTGCACGCGTTCCACAATTGAGAAAACTGAATCGTTTTGCAACAAATGATCAAATTATTTGCAGATATATACTACATCAATTATATACACCTACTGTAAAAGATGTTAATTAGAAAAATCTTAAGGTCTACATCAGGTTTGAACCCACAAACATCGAAGCATCAGCTCGACGGTTTGACCAATCCACTGAGAAGCTGCTCGTTCTGACTAACGTTAAAACCTCTCAGGGTTCACATTCCAGGTAGATTACAATATCTCACTTAAACGGCTATAATTACTGCCTTGTGATAATAACGCCTTTCTGGACATTTTCAATAATCAGACATATTTCATTGTCAGACTCATATCCGATTCTTATTTCGACCGAAAGCTTCTTACTATTTGCTTCTTCTTGCTTCTGGAGCGCATTTCCAACACACCGCCAGTAACAATTGTTACCCATAAACAACGAGGCATGATCAAAGACCCCAAGAGCCTCTTCCCTTTCTTCAGCCATGTGAAACATGATCTTCCCCATGCTGCACCACTCATCGCTCCATCGCCCTTCCGTGCATGAAATCCTGATCGATCCTCGCCGAAACCCGCGCGCCAAGCACGCGTGCCTGAGCTTCAACAATCGGATTGTTTCTTTAATTTTCAATTTCCAATGATTGGCACCTGCAACACCATACTGACACGGTAGTTGTAGTGGTACGTTTTGTGTGCGTGTGTGTGTGTGTGCCGGGCACTCTCCTCCGCTCCGCTGCTCATTCCCGGGGCATTTGGTAGCGGTAAGCAAACCGGAGAGGCAGTAAGAGTAGAAGAATGCATTTACATGCATCGTGAAGGGAGGGCGGCAACAACGTTTTTGGTTAGGCCGGGTTGGATGTGAAAAGGTGAGAATATTTTTTGTTTCATTATAAAGCACCTCATAACACGGTGCGCTCTTGCACCGCGGGAGTGTGAGAAATCGTAGGCGGAAGTACGACAAGACGCGATCGTTATCAAAACGGTGGCGATGGAGCGGAGCGGGTTTGGTTTGGGCCCCAACCATTCTTCCCAGAGCTGCAAAGGGCAACCGAAGGCAACGCGCAGCAGAGGAGCGTGAGCGTGTGTGAGCCGTACAAGGAGATTAATAATAATAAAAAAGGCAGCGAAATAATATACTCTCCCGAAGCCGGCCGTCCACTGCCGGAGTCAAACATCTCGCGCCTCTTGACACGCTACTGACGCGCGATCCAGCACCCTCCCCTTCGCCGTTGCCACTTTTCTGGGCCCTTCCCAAAAGGGGTTCGTTTCGCCCTCGAAGCCACAGTACAACCACACATTCGGACCCGGTTGGGGGAATTTACTCCTCTCTCCTATTGCTGCGCTGCGCTTGTTATTGATCCCGCCTCATATTCCCAACGTATATTCTTTTTTTCGATTATACCCCGTTTTTTTATTCGCGCCGGCCCTTACCCACCAAAATCACCAAACATATCACACACAGACACACACACACACATGCGGTTTACACACCTGGAAGGCATATTCAATCGTAATAATCCGCATTCGTATTTTACGAATGCTGCGCATAAAGGAGGGTGTAGAAAGGCGGGTGGGAAATTCATATTTCGATTACGGGCAGGAAAATTCATATGTCGTGACGCAAATCTGGCGCGCAGCACACAAAGCGCAGAGCCTTGGTCCCTGTAGCCTTGGCAGTTGTGGCAGATTCCCACCGTGTGTTTGGCGGTGTTAAGGAGCCTTTCAGCATTTTTTCTTCTCTTCTGTTGTATACACACAACTCACTGCACTCTCTCCGCTTTCTAAGAGCTCTTTTGTGGCTTATTGGCACTGTGTGGCTAACAAGAAGAGGATTTTTGGTGTGGCATGGTTTGGCATGGAACGGTTGGATAAGGTCGAGCAAATTGCTGTTTAGGCGAGTGTGAACACCCAACGCGACTACACGAGAGAGGGAGAGAGATGCGCTAAAGAGGAGTATGTTAGAGTGCAAATGTGTCCGAAAAGGTCGAAGAAAACTCATTTTGAACAGCTTAAAGATTGCCAGCCATAGTGCAGGTTTGGTTGTGTATAGGTGTTACAATGAGGAACGTGCCATTTATTGCGTGTTACAAATATTAAGCACACCATTGGAACACATTTTGGAAGAACGTTTGCGAACCTTTTCTGTTCTCCCTCTCTTTCTAGTAAAAACGTTTCCGAATTAGCCACACTAACTCGCTCGAGGCAAACAGGCATTATCCACCAAACATAATTGATAGCAAACAAACGCATAACGTCAGCAAAACAAAGACAGACCTTCATTTGTCCAGTTCGGGGCCTTGTTTCTTAATGAGCGAGCGCGCAACGCGCCTTATCTTTCGCCCTATTTGTTACGCCCGGTTCGAATGACGAAACGCCCATCTAATGCTACCTTTATTTGTTCGTCTCTCCGTGTGTGCGTGTGTGTGTGAGTTTATATTTTTTTTTAGTTTTATTTCACTGCAATTGTCGCGCTTCTAGCCCGTCCATGCCCACGGTTTCGGATTTTCGGAACTACTTCTCACCAGACCGTGCAAGGATTTTGGCACTCCTTCCCGGAACCCCTTCAGCTTCAGCCCAAAACACACTCGGAGGAGAGATTTTATGACGGCAGTGCAAAAAGGTGGTAGAGAAATAAAACAAAAACGGGACGGCTACGGGGTAACTTCCAACGTAAGATTCCATCATCCTCATTTGTCGGGGTGGGTAAATATTATCTTTGGAAGAGACCCCTAACGAACACCACTCCGAGGCGAGGTGATAGAAACGGTACGCGAACGACGTAACCGAAACCGAGCGTTCCTTTCCCCGCCGAAAAAGGCAAACCTTCAAGAAAAAAAAAACAAAAAGAGCCACCATACATCATTATCGTCAGCTTTTGCGCCAAACGTGGCTGGCCGTAGGTTCGGACAAGTGTTTACACACTCCTACGCCGTCGTCGGCCTACCTACCGGGACGCACTGCTGCATAAACGAAACGAGAATGTAGTATGTGTGTGTGTGTGTGTGTGTGTGTGTTTCGGTCTCAGTAGGCGAAAAATTCACACTCCAAGCAAAAATGCTGAAGAGCAGCAGAAAAAAAGGCCGACCTTACAGCAAAAACAGTGCAGCGGCCACACAGACACGTATTCTCCAGACGGCGAGCCCCGGCGTAATTTGGTTAGATTGTTCCTAAAGTCAATAGACAACGGAAAAGGGGCAGAAAAAAAATAAGACAAAACACACATACACGCAATCGCAAGCGAAGGCGCAAAAACAAAACACACGGCAAGAGCATAAAGCTGGAGTACGATCGTGTTGTTGTTTCCCAAGATGCATCCAAGAATCACCTTCACAAGAAGTGAAAAGCAACAAACAAGATGAACTGTTTCGGAATGTACACACATACAGGAGGCAAACAGACCGGGAGGTTGAAAGCGCACAGTTTTATCTATCCAGCCCGGACCCAGCAACACCGGCAAGGACACAGACGCGCCGGGTGATCGCCGGCGAAGCTTCAAGCCCAGCTGGGGGTCCATTTCCATCTTGCTACGAAGTGGTAAAGTGCAAAAAAGAGGCAACCCAAGCCACTCGCTTTCCCCTCGGAGCCTGAGGACTCCGATGTTTGCCGAAGAAAAACCTGCTGTCGACCTGCTAAAACGCCAAGAGGACAACAAATTAGGCATTGGTGGCACCTATACCGGGTCCGGGCTTTTTTTTTAAAGCGAAAGGTTAAAGGACATCTTCAAACTTCAGCAAAGCGGAGACTCCGAGGGGAATGAATGACAGACGGGGGGGGGGAGTTGGGCAGGGAGGGCTAAAAAGTAATGTAACCCGGTCGGGCACAAGTGCTTCAAGCACCGCCCGTGTGGTAGACAAAGAGAAAATCAAACATCGCGTTTTGTTGCACACAAACACGCGAGAAGAGGCATCGGCTGCACTTCTCGGAGTTTGGGCCCACAGTCGAGTGCAGGCAGGCAGGCAGGCAGGCATGCAAACATAACTAGGTGGCATGAAAGCGCCTGCCTTGCTTTCGAGCGGCTAAGATTGCGAGCTCTGCACTGCCATTAAATGAGCAACCAGCGTCAAGATGCTGGAAGGCGGGCTCCGACGCTTGTGCAGATACTGTCCAAGTGTTAATAGGTAAGTCATCGAACACGGCCATTGGGACCGGAGGGCTAGTCAGTAGGATGGTTGGGATAGCTTGAGGTTTAGCTTATTGCAGTACAGAGGCAAGCAGCAGGAATCAAATGGGAGCATTAGCGTTAGCGATGTGCACCCGCAGTAAGAGGTTAAATGAATGTTTTGAATCTTGCTAGTGTCAATATGGATGTACCTCAGCAGGTAGAGCTTTTTTTAAACTCTTTTACTATTCAACTGACGCGCATCTCACTCAGAGTGAATTAAATCGTAAAAGAGTGATTTTTTGGTCAGCACGGAGAGCAAGTGAGTTGAATGAAAAACAGCGAGTTAGTCACTAGAATTACTTACGAATATGCCCAAGAAATCATTGCGATAACTCACCATTTTTGAATCACTCTTTTTAAAGAGTGAATTGCTCTTCGTTTGAAAGAGTGAGTTAGTTTAATAACAAAATAGTGAGTTATGAATCTGCAAAGAGTGTAAGACATTCGAATCTTTACTCTTCACTCTTTTATTCCGATTCCGAACTCACTCAAAAGAGTGTTTTAGTAGTTTCGGGATAGTATCTTGTGCGTATTACGTTGTGATAACTTCAATTGCTTGAAAGGGCTAAAGCATTCTGACCTGACTGAGGTTCAAGTATGCTAACGGAAATCAACCGATATGCTGCCGAACATGAAACTCCTAAAGGATCGAGACCGAAGACCGCAGAGGACATCTAGAGCTTGTGGATGAGAAAGAGAGTGAGAGAGAGAGAGTGAGTATTCAATAGACCCCCGGTAGACCCGATAGACCTGCACAAGAGCGCGGAGCAGTGTCCGCCTTCCTTCAAAACCGTTGGCGTTTTCTCCGTAACACGGTCGCGCTTCTCCCCTGGTTCCTTCACATTGACCCTCTCCTGCCCCGTTAACCCTTCCTCTCTAACGGCCCCGTACACGCTGTGTATGTGTGTGCGATATGGTGTTATTTACATTTCACATTCTTTGTGCAGTGGTTTGTTGCTGCTGCGGCTGCTGTGGTTGCTGCCGCTGTTGATGCCGCTGCTGCCGCCTGCTGCTGCTGCTGCTGCTGCTGTCGCTTCGCAACGTCTTTTATGCTGCTGACGAGGATGATGACGATGCGGTCGCAAAGGGGTAATAGCTGCAGGCCCTAGACACACACAACGGCCCGCCAGTTTCTATTTCATTCCTTCTCGTTTCTTTTGTTTTGTTACGCGCGCGTTTTGTTTCCCCGTGCTCGACGACCCCGACCGCCGAGCAGTTACCATTTTATCGCCGTTCATCTGGAGCTTTCTTTTGCATCGCATCGGGGCACTACTAGGGGCCGCATTTCATCATCTGCTTTTCAATAGCTGCGCTGTGTAGCAGCTATATCTATGACATCGGGGAATCATATGCCCGCCAAGATTGTCAGCCGAGGATAACATTTTTGTTGAATTATTCAAACTATCGGGAATGGGGATTTTGTGTTTATCTGTGCCGTGGAAAATCTCTCTCAAGCATCTGCAGGGCCCCGTGGCACACTACTCTGTTACTGCGGCCGCGGTTATTAATTAGCTTGCAAAAGAGGTCCGAGCGCGAGCGCAAAACATATCGCTGCCGTTAATTTTATGCCCGTTTAATGGAATTAATAATCACTGTCAACATTCACACCCATACCCATTTGTCAGTCAAATCGCTACGAGAGTCCAGCTCTCGAAACAGCTCGTGTTACGCCCGTGCCCTCTCCCACAACCCACCCCCCGGTGGGGCAATGATTCCATCGACTTTACGGCGGCCGTTAAAAAGTAAAACAAAATTGATTTTTTCGCCACACCAATCGGATGTCGGGTTATGCGCGCGGGGTTTGAAATTTAGACATTGCTTAATAGGAGGTGCTCACCTCGAACCCGGGCACGTTCGGATATCGAGCTTTGCCTTTGCTCATTAGACGCGCAGTAAAGGGGCATAGCGTGCGGTAATGGCAAGTCGCGGACAACAAAACACGGAACGACACGGATTTAACAGAGACGTTAAATGATTGATAAGTTAATAGATATATTTAACCCCCGGGCGGCAGCAGGCGACGAACGTCCAACCAGTGCAAAGATCAAACGATTGGAGAGCGGGTTGATGATTGGAACAGGGAGGGAGCCGACGTGAATCGTTAATGTGTAATAAATCTTGCGCTTTTATGGCGTTTCTGGGAACAGTATCTAAGAAGCAGCGAATTACAAGTAGAGGACGTGAAACACATTCATTTTGGGACGGATCTTCTCCATCTAAGCCATCTGAGCGAACGTTGTTACATCACGCAAAAAAAAAAAACGCAAAAACTAATAGCCTTTAATTCCCTGCTGAAACTTTGTAATCGCATACAGCAAGATGCAAGCAAGACCTACCTTACCAAAACTGTCATTGCGGTGGTGTGCTTGGGTCTGCTGCGGTCTTTCCCTTTCCATCGGTCGCGTGATTGCGCAGCGCAAAACACGATTGCGCACCGCGCTGCGTTTTCGGAGGATGTACCAATGCCAAAAGATCAATAGCAATTTGACATTTGCTCTTCCTAGGGGATGGGGTACCGGCCGAAAAAAAGCAACACCAACTCGTGCAGTTCGGTTTGGCCGCACATGCAGCCGCACACACTGCAGACTCGCACTTATGAGGCCGTTCGATTATCATTGACCGGTAATGGGAAGCCCCGGGACGGCTAGAAAGTCATTTGAGTTTATTTCCCCAATCACCACCAAACCACCTGCGGCACTCTCCCTGCCATTCCACCCGGTTGTGAGGTCACATTTCGTCTTTAAGTGGTGTCAATTTTTCTTCAATGAAATTGACACAAAATCCCAATGCAAACACACATGCGCATGCACACGGAGGGCCGGAGGGGCTCACTTCGCTCACTCTACACGGCGGTTTAAGTGCGAGTGGTGCGATTTTGTCGTTGTCGTTGTTGCTGCCGCTGCTGCTGCTGCTGCTGCTACTTCCCTCCATTTTAATTGCAAACGGTAGCCCCGCGGTTGGTGATGTAAATTGAATCTGTACACTTCGGGCGCGTCCAGTGGCATGGAAAATGGCACGGGCGCTTGCGAGTGCATTGCGCAGCAGCGGGACAGTTTTGTTATCCACAGTTCAGCGCGTGCATTCTTGTGACATAATGGAAATGGGGAGGCTTGCATGCATTGTAAATGGATCCTTTTTTTTGTGGCGCAACAAAACGAGCCACCTTTCCAGCTCAATTCAATGGCAAAGAATTCGCTTCATTCCAACGGAAAAACGTACCGTTTTAACCGTGTTTCATCGACTTAAACTCCTAACCCATCTGGACGGACGCTTCGAAATGCCAAAACCGCTCATCACACGGCTCCAGCCCAACACCATTAGCACCTTTCGCGATGGAAGTGGGTGGAGAGGCGAAAACGCGTCGCTTTACTGGAAGCTCGCCAGAAGTTGCGGTTTTTGCTCGACAGCGCAACCGTGTGCGTGCCGTATTGGTTGTGTTTGCTACTTTATTTCACTTTCTCTTTGCACAATTTGCCCCACAGCCACGGGGTGCAACGAGCAGGAACCGGGCCCCTAAACCGAAGGTTGCATTAAATGTATTTATTTTATTTTTCCCTCCTCCTCCTCCGTCCCTGCCACCCGGTGCTGTTTGCTGCTGCAGCGCAACGGGGTTAATGTTAATTAAAATCACCCACTCTGGCACCTGGATGCTTCGCACCTGCCGGCTTTGCGGCTCGACTTTTCCAAAACGGGTGAAGACTCTTCTTGGTCTGCACTCTGCCGCCAATCCAGCCAATTGGTGATTATTTTTCAATTAAACGGCAGTATGTGCCGCCATCTTTGACGTGACGTGGGTCGCCATGCTCTTTTTGGATATTGCACCGGAAAAACAGTGTACGACAAAACCCGTTGACTGTTGGTTCGAAAATTGACGGAAAACAGTCACTTTGGTGGTGAGATAAGCGGACACGGACAAACATACACACGTGCACACACACACACACACACGCCCTGTACACAGCAAACTAAACAAAAACCGTTCGACGAGAAAGCAGCGAACTGCAATCTGTGCGACAGTCATCCTTTTAGAAATGTAGAAAGAGAGCGAGTTTGACGATTTTCACTCATTTCCCGGAACGGGAAACGTAATTTCCGTCCCGGTCGTCATCGTCGCGCCCAATCGTGGCCCATTTGTTTGCTAAAGTAGGAGGAGGAGGAGGAGGGGATTTGCTCAACCAAACATAAAAACAACACAACTTTTTTTCGTCACCGTGCATCAAATTTTCAGCCCACCGGGAAAACTGGTAACTGGAGGGAGTGGTAACGGCTTGCGGGTGACGTTTAAAATCCAATTTGCATCCCCCAGGAATCAATGGGGGGAGGGGGGAGAAAACACTACGTCGTGGTAGATGGGCAATGGTGGAAAACACACACACACCCACCTCACCAGAACATCTGTCGGCTTTAAAGTTTTAAACAATGGGTTTTGGGCTTCTTTAAACAAGGGGGAAACACTTTCAAACAGGTTAACAGAAGTGCACAGCGAGAGTTTTAATAAAGTTTAAAATTATAATTAATATTCATAACTACTGGCGCTGGAAAGAATGGCTTCTTCGGTTAATTAAACCGAGCGCACAAAATGGTCATAAATAACACCCTTCGGGACATTTCGTTCCACCTCAGGAGCCTCCGTCATCATCGAGCCGAGTGTGTGTGTGTGTGTGAGAGAGAGAGGGCGGGCAATGATTTAATAACTTCCAGGGCAAAATACCGAACATTCCAAAACTATCTGCCCGATAAGCTGGCGCACGCAGGCCAGGCCACAAAACAATGGCTAATTAGATGGTGGTCAAACATATGTTTCACCCCACTCACACGCCTTGACTTAATTATAACTGCCACCAGCACCTTCATCGCGCACCCGAATCAAACGCGCACGATCGCAACCGTATCGCAATCGATGATCGCCGATAGAGAAATAAATCTTCCAGAAGAACCCCGCAGGGGTCGTCGGGCAGGCAGTGATGCAACGCTTCGGCCCGCATTCAAACGGCAATGCAGGCGCGCTTGCGAGGAAGTCCGTCCGGTGCCGGTGGAGGACCTGATAAATAAAACAATACATCATTCGCCCCTCCGGTACTAATTGCAAGCGCAATTGTCATCCTCCCTTACCCCGGCCAACACTAACACCAGCTGCCACAGTGCGTTTGGAAATTGGACATGGTGATATTCCGTTTGGAAATCCGGCTTCCGTCACCGTGGTTTGGCAAATGACGGCGATGATGAGGATGATGATGATGATGATAGTGGTTTCAGGGGCCGCTTTTAAGGTTCCCGCACCCCGCAGGAAGTCTAGGATAAGGTACTTACATATATCCCATACGGAGGGAGAGAGGTAGGAGGCTAACCCACACACACGCACACACATCGGTACAAAAACGTGGAGGGACCACATACATGTACGTGCGTGCGAGTGCTAATGGATGGTCGCTCTAATGAAGGAAAATGCTTTTGTTCTTTCGGGCTTGGCACAAATTTCGTGGAATTTTAACACACAGCACAGAGCAGATAAGGCTGCGGCAAAAAAAAGCCCCGACCCGAAAGAAAGGGATGCCGAATTCATACATACGTTAGCTATCATCCCCGGGGGACAACCGTAAGCATCGGGAGATGCTTAATAGCAAAGGCGGTCGAATTTTCCTCAATCGACCCTTTTTGTTTTCCCTTTGTTTTGATGATCCCCGGGAGGATGCGTGCAGCGTGGGCTTAACACCGGAATGCCATCAGGACGGCACGGAAGCAAAGCGGGTACGGCCAATAGGCCAATAAGCGACACAACAACAAATTGGCTTCCAACCTGGTGAGCTCATTAGGAGAATTAATGGTACGGTGCTGTCCTCCGTATCTTATGCCCATTAGGATTGCTGATACATTGTAGTTGGGCTGATGCACTAGATAATGCTCTATTTGCACGATTCGATTCCTCCAGGATGCACCACCAAGGTTCTGTGTTCCGCTGGAGGCTGGAATAGATCGATCATGATGCTGGGATAGCACTTCATGCTGACAGAGGACCCGATGACGTACCACCAGTGTCAATGTCGTGTATGGTAATTTTTCATGTCCTTTCGAGACATGCAAGACGTTACGAACAGTTCAGACATTCGAGATGGACCACTTCCAGACATGCACCCGGTAACCTTAACCTTAACCGGAATCCCAATCAATTATTGGATCAACTCCAAAACCGTTGCCATGTTTTCAATCACCCTTCGGCAACCTGCTCGCCATGTCACAACTGTGTGTCTTGTTGCGCAGAGTAGTACGCAAGCAATTATCCTACAAAACATTGTGTCAAAACGTCTCATTAGAACATGTTTCGTCGCTTGAAAAGACAACCCGGCACTACTGCAAGATTTCCACGCTCTAAATGCACACCCAACCGGTGCGCTTAACAGCTTTCAGCACAACACTCCTGCACTTGCGCGCCGTCGATACCTGTAGGTATGTACCTGGATGTACACGACAACCGCTGCTGGGACCGGGCTCGAGATATCTCGATGTTCGGGACAACAAAACCTGACAGGAGCCACTTGCAGATAGTGCAGTGCGCCCGTTCCCGGCATCTTAATCCATTTACCCCGCCATTTACCACACACCGGCAAACGCAAACGCCCTTACCGGGACGCCCTTCGACACGTCGGATTACGCGGTTTGCGCTCGCAGGTAGCCCCGTAGTGATGGGGCAGTACATCAGCGATCTGCAAACCAACTCCCGCACGTGTGCTTCATCGTCCCGGAACCCGGTCCCCGGGACGAGTTTAAAGTCAATTTGCCATCAATTTATCATCGAGCATTAATCTCCGCAGAAAACGGCCAACGCGGCCGAACGATGACGCTGACATCTTCTTTGACGTTTGCCGCGGGATGCCGTGGGCAATTCTACTAGGCACCGATGAGCCGTGCTCGGCAGTCAACGGTCGGTCTTTATCTCACCGGTGCATGCCCTTTCGGTGCAGCGGAAATCCCTGGAGAGTGTGCATTTGGGACGCTTTAAGGGGTGCCTCGTTTTTTTTTTTTTTTCGCCGACCAGTGCATCTTTTTCTCCTCTCGGCACTCGGCGGCCATCAAAAAGGAAACAGACGGCGGACTGCTCTTCGTCTTCCAGTAATCTTCCAGAGCCCTTGGATCGTGTGTAGCTTAACAAAAATACACACACGCACAACTCACTAATATAAAAACAATGTGCACACCTACTCGTTTTCCTTTCACTCATCATTCCCACTCATCCCACACGGTCTTACATACGCGTGTGTGTGAGTGTGTGTCTGTGTGTGCCCTGTCGCCCACAACATTGATTTTTTGGGATAAACGCCCCTGAAGTCGATGCCATGTGGCGCGGGCCACACCATACCTGGGAATCTTCGGGCCGGATGGGTTTCCAAAAAAGCTTTACATCAAGAAAACAACGGCCGGGACGAACGGACAACAAAAAAACACCTTCACGCATTGATCTTCTTAGGCAGCGGGCAGTTGACAACTTTCTCCCGCACGCTACATACCGAGAGGCGGAGACATTCCTCTTCCGTCCGTTCCTGTGGGACCTGTGGGACACTGGACCAGGAACAGTGCCAG
>AXCO02007613.1:0-14469 GCA_000473525.2 Anopheles melas | reverse complement strand
GTTATAAAATGATAGTGAGTGCTGAAATAACAGCAAAACATATTCATGGCAAACTCAGTATATGTAAATGAAAAGGTATGAAAAGGTAGGTAGGTCTATTGTTGTAAAATTGATGAGCTACAATTAGAAGGTACAATCAAAGTATTTGCTCCAGCTTCTATTTGAAAACTCGATAAATAATAAACACATTCTTAAAGAAAACATGTAATTAATTCCACTTCCGAACATAACGCGCCCAAAATAATAAGCTGCTTTTTATCGCGCGTCATCAAATTTTTGAAACTTCGTACTAAAACGCCATAAAACAAGTTATTTATCACTACTTTCACGGCAAATTTTCCAACACTGCCAAGGGAAACCTTTCTGCTACTGCTAAACGGCTCGTACATGTTCACCATACTTTCTTTATTTAAACTGCCACCATGTGGATGTCGCCTACGGTAGCTCCGTTCGCTTCCCGCTTTGACTTATGGTCGGTGAGCGAACCAGCCCAAAGTAAGATCGATACATTCATTGCTAAAAGGGAAAAATGAGGAGCCTTCTAAGCAGCAACACCTTTTGCTACGTTGTAACCTTTCACAGTGCTTTTTACGCCTTTCTCCTTCCCTTAGCAGATCCACCGCTCCGACCCTAAGCACGATTTCCTCGGTGAATCGTGAATCGAAGTGATGACGGGCCGCTCCACACAAGACAAGGGGTACGTATAAATAATAATCCGAAATAAAATATTTTATAAAATTTTATTTCCTCTCCGCAGAATTTATGGTGTATAAACATTTTTACACCCAACCACGCGCATACACACTCCCAGCACACTCGATCGCTTGGCCATCATCGCACCGAAACGTGTGTGTGTGTGTGTGTGTGTGTGTGCTTCATCCGGTGTGGTACGGGGACCGAGGGAGGGAACCGCATACATCCGGAACGGAAGCACATTTTTTAACACCGCAATCGTTTTCACTGCCCCCCTCCCTCCCCGGCCGGGTGTCGTCCCTGTGCGGATGGTTCGGTTCCTAGGTGCTCCTTCCCGCTCTCTGCCGCTGATATGGCACTGCAGTCATCAACGGGGAAATGAGCGGAAAGGGGTGCCACATATCATTCACTTATTGAAGTGCCGTCCACGGGCCGTCTCGAGCAACAGCGGGGTGGGTTGTTGGGACGGGATGGGCTTATACTACCACTACCGCTGCTCGACTGTTCGTGATGCTGGTTGATGTTGTTGGGTGTTGTACATCAACATTATTACCACCTCGGTTTCTGTTGCCTCACCTTTTTGACGCTTGTTCTCTCGTTCTTTCCTTATGCTGCTGCGCGCTTATCGTGCCGATCGTTTAGGGATGTACAGCGCAGTACGCGATACTCGATATACGCGAATTCGCAGTACGCGATTCCTCTAAATTTGAAAGCTCCATGTGTTTTTTGCAAATATTTTAATTCATTGAAATATTTTATACTATTTTTGAATTCCCTAATTCCCTAATTCTCAATTGCATTTTGCCTTAAATTTGTGCAAAAGATACCTGTTTTATAACAAAAAACTTGCAAAACTAATGCAAAACTCTGTGGCGATATATTTTAACCCTCGAACCGGTAGTGTAAACTATTTTTCCATTCGCTATACGCAAAAACCCGAGATACGCTATTGCCCTCGGTCCCGTACGATAGCGTATATCGGATAATGACTGTATCCGTCACTATCTGTGGGTTGGTCGTTAGGAGGTTCAGGGGGAGGTTGGAACGATCGGGGTCAGCTCGATGAAGGTTCATCTCGTTTGACGCATTCCAATGTATGTTCGGTACGCTTGGGTGTTCAGGCTGAAGCGTGTTGATTAGATGAACTAACCCCGAAGCTCTGTAGTATAGAGTCGACTGACCTAGAGAGAGATAGAGAGAAAGAGGACGACATTGAGGTAAAAATAAAGAGAACACAAAGTGAGAGAAAGCATGGACGGTAGCGGTGTGTAGGAATTGAAACACATTTTGATTGGGACTTGCTTTGCATTCGTGACGCTCATGTGCTACGCAGGCATTCCATTTTTTGTTAGTAAAACAAATTATTTGAATTTTTTGAACAAAGAACATTATTTAACAACAACAATTATAAGCACAAAGAACCTCCTCATCAGTGACGGGTTTAGCGGTAAGGGAACTGCGCTACCGCCAACCCCATGGATGCTGGACTTAGCACCATATAAAATAGTGAGCAGAATAGTTTCGTGAAAGGTCCTGTGCACGATAAGGGTCCCGTGGACGATTTGGACACCTTAGACTATTGGAGCTTCGAAGACGATTAGAGCGCAGTGTCCTATAGGATCTCCTTCGTGTACAAAGGGAAATTGAAGTTATCAGGTGGTCAGGCCCCGGGTCACCACATTTTCTACCCTTCAACACTCCCCTCCTTCTATGCTAAACTTATATAGAGGCTCTTGATATCCAAAATCCGCATCTGCTCCTCATACATGCATCACTTGGCTGTCAACTCGCGTTCAAATGTATGTACACGCATACATGTAACACGCATAAAGTGATAAAAACACTCACATCCCTTGTGCAACACGCCGCGCGAGATGGATTTTTATTTTTCAGCATGACAAGTGGTTTGATCCACTGATCGATGAACGAAAAAAAGTGCCCCATTCACCTCAGCTCCCATGCTCGCCATTCTAACGGCACCAATATGCACACAACATGATTCTTTTACTCTTTCATTTATGTTTCGTGGTTTAAGCTGGTTTAAGCACGATGTCAAACGGCATGTACTACACAGTGAAACCACGATGTGTATGGGTTACGTGCCGTTGTGCAATCATTTGAAGTGTCGCAATAAAAAGGCAATTTAATTTTTATCCCTCCCCTTGCTGTGTCGCGGCTACTTGGCGCGTTCTGATGGTTATGCTCATGGGCTGATGGGTTGGGATGAAGATTCTTTTTTTTGTGAAATGGTTTGTGTGTAAATGCATGTAGTTGTTTGCTTGTTTCTAAGAGTAAAGAATTTTCAGGCAACTTAGGAAGAACATGCAGTAAGAGGTGAAACATCGATGCTAATTGTAAGAGACATTAGTCATCGTTACTGGTGTTATATTACATAAATTACTAGCATCAGTGTTTTTGTTTTATTTTTTTACTTGGATCTTTTATCTTAGACACTCACAGTGAAGGTGTATTTTGTGTGTAGTGTTACATTTCGCATCATTAGACTTAGTTAAAAAAAATATTAATGTGTTTACACTGTGTGAATGATTTCTTATATACTCATTGAAAAACTGAGATCGTAATGCATTTAATTCCTTTTCGTGAAGAAAAGTTAAACCATTTTATGTTTAGTATTTTCTCTTCTTCAATTTACGACACAAATTCTGGCCGTTATAGATGCCTGATGTATCATTAATTCATCCGTTGACATTTATTCACATTTATTCTCATTTTATCATTTAACAGCTGTAACCGATTGATTATCTTTAAAAATATATGTATATTCTGATTTTTTCCTTTTTTAATATCCTTTTTCTATTTTTCGATTACACGTCTAAGCGTCTAAATGTAAGCATTAATTTAATTTAATTAATAATTATAATTTTTTAACGATTTCGCATAGTATCTAATAACTTGATTGTTTCAGGCTTTGTTTTGATATTGAGAAATTGATAAATATAAAAATACGTCATACACATAAAAACATGACACAAATAAGTTGAGAAAACTAATGCATCTAAAATAGTGTATAATATTAAACAAAAAGTTTTAAAAAATAAAAACGATTATTATGAGTTCACTGAACGAGAATCGGTTCAGACACTTCAAAAACAACTAAAACTCAACACTGTAAACAGTTAACTAACAGTGAACTTCCATTTGTTTCGGCTACATCCTCGCTTCCAATCCCAAAAGCAAATGTAAGCGTGTGTGTGATTGTAAGATATTCCATACAGTTTATGAACCACCAAACTACCGCCCGATTGACATTCACGTCAAACGCAGGTACAATCACAAAACACGAACAAAAAAGCCACAAAGTTCCAAACGAAATCGTACTTCGATCGGCAGCGGCAGCACCACCAGTCAGAACGAATGCAAGGGCGAATCAACTGAACCTGACCGTACGGTTGCCAATGACCGTACGGAATCGTTTACGACCACCGTCGTCCGGTGCAGAGTCAGTAATTCATCAATTTTGTGCCTCATTGCGTTGGTTTTTGATTATAAAAAGGTAGACCGAGGGGTTGGAAGGTTGTATGGGGAATGGAAGAATGCGTGTGAAAGAGAAGGGTGGTGGAAAATCGAATCACAAATATCGGAGCAAATAGAAGGAAGATCGGTCCAACATCCGGATGGTCGGTGTTAGCCAAATATTGCTTTAGAATGTCTGCTTTAGTATGTGAGATAAGAACATAAAGTAGCATAATACTTGCCCAGAATAATAATTTTCATTAGCATTCTTATTCAAACCGTTTGAAGTGTAAAATGTAAATGCAAAGCTAAGAAGTCTTAGCAGTATCAGACGAAGTGCTAAAGAGGAATCCGAGTATCCGAGGAATTATTCGTTTAAGACACCATCGACCACCGTAAGATGGTATACAACCACCTTCGGCATGAGCAAGAAATACAATCTCAACTTCAGCCTTTGCCACCACCTCTCACAGCAGAACCTCGCATACACCATCAAATCATGGAATTGATCCGTACGTACGCATTCACGTAAGGAAAATGGATCGTCCACTATTGCCAGCATATGATTTATCGCTCGCACTGTTCCTGACATCCGCAAACAATCATACACGAATCGGAGCCGGGAAGGCCCTTCCCTTTCGGGGGTGGAATTTTTCAACCACCGGAAGCGTTGTGTGGAACTATGGGAGCGGTAGAGAAGGGAAGAGTTTATCGGTTCACATCAGGGTTTTGCTGTTTGCAGGCCTTTTCATTTTTTTTTTCATTCACTTTCTTACAAGGAGCAGTTGTTTTTATTTTTTTCCCTGATGCGTTACGATTCCGATCAAACGGACGGTTTGATTTCCCTTCTTGCGGGATTTGTTTAACTTTTTTTTAGGTTTTGTTATCGTAGCAATGAAATTCAATTACAGCAAGCAGAACTCTACGGTGGTCGGTAACTTTACCCGAGATGATGAAGGATCATATTTTATGGGTAAGTGAATCTCAATTTTTACATTATGGGTTTTTATTTTTCAACAGTCTTTCTAGAGTGGAGATGATTACTGCGTACTGCAGCTGGCTTGGAAGATTGTAATAATCAAACTCTTAACGTCAACACTATTTAGCAATAACCGAAACCAAAAATAAAAAAAAAAAATAACTAAATAAATAAAAAAAATAAAAACAAAAATAAAACTGAGATGTGAATAATTAGCATTGCCCATCATGTATTTAAATTACTTATGAATTTAGACCGATGCGAAGGACTTCTTCTTCTATTTGGCGTTACGTCCTACGTGGACATGCCGGCCTATACGGACTTTCGAGACTTTATTCATTACCATGCAGCCATATAATCCATCCTTGGTACGGAGGGTACGATCCATTTCTGACTTAAACCCATGACGAGCATGTTATTATTGAGTCGTTTGAGTTAACGACTGTACCACGGGACCGCGAAGGACTAACCAGTCTGACAATCAAATAATATATGAATGACTAAGGATGTAATGTCAAATAAGATACAGAAGAAGATTTTTATGATTATTATCGAATAGTCAGACAAGTGCAGAGCCACTCTCGTATCCTCTTCTGGGCCCGCGAAACTCTATTCAATTGACTTAATCTATGCAAAACTATTGGACCCATAGTGCCCATCGTTGAGGATAAGTGTACGCGAGCAAAGTCCCAGTGCCGAAGATTGTGTGTATATTTCGAGTTTTCTATCCGCGCCATCCACTCTGGTGATTCGACCGTGCGTTGCCCTTTGTCAGATTGGAATTTAAAAAAAGTTTTGTAACTTGGTATGAGAATGTAGAAGATGAGGAACTATGACATTAATCATTCAAACATAATACTCTTTGTTTGGTTGTTATAACAGTCGATTCGGTAACTCAGTGAAAGTTTTTAATCTATCCCTACATAGAGCGCACTCAAAGTTGGTAACTGCTAATTATCAACGGGCCGACAAATCGTCAAATCGTTTACAGAAGTTTCAGGTCATGACGATTATTAGCCAGTGTTTTTCTCAACTCTAAGATATTAAAAAAAAAACATCTCATATGTATATTAACAAATACATCTCATACGTATATTCTAGGTGATAAAGTTGACGTGTGTGAGGAAAAGCTAGCATTAGAATGATATTTGTTTCATCGCTGGTTATTTTAAGGTCTTAGTATGTGTGTAATGCTTAGATGGTCCTGTATGTTCATTAAATCGTAAAGAAGTTCACGGAAACATTTGTGCAATGTTGCTAATTTTGTAATCATTAAAATACAATGTTTTGATGTCAACATACTTTCAACGAATAACGTATGTCTGTATAACGGACATTACCGATTGATCAAAAACATTATGAATGTAATAAACTTATATATTGTAATCTAAAATAATATACTATGAAATAGGATAACAATATCCACAAATATCAAGTAATATTTTAATCATACAAAATAGAAAATATGTTAAGCTAACACAATGATAAACAATCGTTTTACCACAATCACTTCTTTGTTAATGCCCACAATCGCTTGAGTAGTTCAACTCTTAAATTGCTTAAATTCTTCACTGCGTGCAGGATAACCGTCAGATCAATCGAATGTACAGCATTCCCCACGGCACTCCGGCACTCACAAATAGACGGTGACCGAGTCTGAGAATAAATCAATACAGGCAATACAAAATCACTTCGCCTGGACACCACAGCACTGCTTACCCTGAAGTATCCGAGGCTCACACCCACTTATCGGTATGGGGCGGTAATTCCGGCGAAGGTAAAGCGTATGAACGAATCCATGTCATACCCTCAGGATTTAACCTTAATTCGATTGCCCGCTAACGGTTGCGCTGGTCGTTTAGTCGCTCCTTTGCCTTCCCCAGGAGACACGCAGCTCCGGGACCAGCAGCAAGCTCCCGGAGGGCCACAAAGATCATTAATCTTTCGGGCTAAGCTGTGTCAGGGCCGGGCATCTTGTGCCATCGTGCTTCCGGGGAGAAAATGGACGTACGTGGGCCCGAGTGTTTGGCTCGATTTGCACACGGGACTATTCATCCTCCCGCACCCGTAGATAGTCATTTTCATCAACTAATTGATGGATGGTGTCGAACGGATGGTTCCGATTGGTTCGGCCGATGGGTAGGCAAAAAGGTTAGTACCCGTGATACAGACCATAACCAGCAGAAACTCAATCCGTCGATGATCTATTTTGTTGGTGCTTTATGGATTTTGCTTTTTTATCTGATTTCCAGCACCCAAGAAAGCCAACCGATATCGCAGATCAATTCTTAAAAAGCACTTTCTATTGCTCGGTCCTTCGAAGCGCACCTTCGGATTTCCAGTTCCCGCCAAATCAAGGAACCAAGAAAGGCAACGGAAAAAGATGACGTAAACCATGGCTGGTAAACGGTTGACTTATTAAATTTGTCACCGATTCCGATCAACGCCGTTGCACACCGGGCGCTAATTGAAGCCGAGGGGCCGATTCCACCAATCGCTCACAGTGCGTCCGACATCGGTCAGAGTTCGTTAGGGCAGGATTGAGATCGGGATCGATTAATTTTATTTGATGCCTCTCGCCTCCGGAAAGCCGTATGACACCTGCAGCTTTTGCCGACGTCGGTCGATTCTTGGGTCGTAAAGTGAATTTTGGGAGCCGGGTGTAATAAGTGAATTTGATGAATGGTTTCGGCTGGAATTGGGTGGCCCCTTTTCCATCGTTACTTTTATTTTACTTATATTATATGAGTCAATGGAGATAGGTTTGAAGTGGTAAGATGATCTTGTTAGCTTTTTTAATAAATAATATAACCTCTATGTATATATTTATAATTCCATATATACGTTTATGGACAATAAAGTTCTACCCCAACTCATTATGCCGGTAACAAAGTATTTGAAAACATTTGCTTATCATCAATAAATGCTACTTTAAGACGTCGCATACCACTTCCTGTTACCTTCTCTAACAGAATCAAATTAGATGCTCATCTGTTACTCGTAACAAACGCACACACTCACAGCACTATGACTAAATTGACTTCCGCCGGTCTACACCTGCAGTCTCATTATCAGATCATTGCCGTTCGGACTAGTCTGTAATTTTCTTATCAGCCTCGCTATCATCGCTTTGTTCATTGTTGGACTTTCGGGTAACTCTCGGTCTCTGCATGGAAGAAGAACTCTTTTCAGCAGACAATGCCTTTCGTTTGTCTGCTATTTGCCTTTGACAAGGTGTGCAGTAATATTTGCACCATAAGATAGCCAGCACGGTCGAGGCCACTGTTATGGCATTCCAGGCACCGAGAGGGAGACGTCCGAATTTGTTGCCTTTTTTTGGGGTTCGGAGCAGCGCATCATACACAGACACACCCAAAAATCCTCGTCAAGGCTCGTCGAGAACAAGAGATTCTACCGAAGTTCTGTAAAGCATTGAAGTCAAATAAGTCGCATCACTTTGAATGTCGTGCAGGAGGAAGGGTTTGCCCGGTGGAACTTAATTTTCGGGTTCTTTTTGTTATTGCCATTTTGAGAATCGTTTGCTAAGGCAATCAACTATGGTTAGTAAATGTTGTTTTGTGTGCAGATCAATTCAACGTTAAAAAAGAACTTTAAACGCAAATAAAAAAGTAATATATTATTAATATCTGGACACAATAAATACTACTAAATGAATTTCTGTATTCTCTTTCGTTTCTTAACATTACTTTAAAAATCAATTTAAAAATATATAGTTCATGATAATTACAGTTTTATTCAATGACATTGCTTAAACCTCTCTAGAAAATATACTATAAAATAAAGCATTAGATACCAAATGAAAGGATATTCTTTTCATTGACTAATATTCTTTCTGGTTATATTTTTCATTCTTTGTTTCTTCTATTCCTTAAATAATTCAATTTTGGTTGTGTACCATACGACAAATTTTGATGAAAACGAAAATTAAATACGTTTTATAATAATCATTTAAGTATTATTAACCTCTTCATTCTAATAAACAATGCTTTGATTAGCACCTTAACAAAGGATTTTGTTAACTTCAGAATTTACCCACGTTTTTTTTTTATTTTTTTTTTTTTTTCAGGAACGCAACTGTTGAGTAGATGTAAATTTATAATCAATCAAACAATATTAACTATTCGGCAACAACTAAAGTACTTCATTAAATAAGGATGTTTTATTTCTACATAGTTATGTTTTATCCCTTCTGTTAGCGCTCATTAACATCACAAACAGAGAGCTTTTTTAGGAATGTTTTAATTTCACAACCTAATGCGGCTATAATTTCTCAACCACACGGCAAACATAACGTCTGCACACTTCCTCTTAAAACGGGTAAGCGAGTTGTCGTACAAAAAATCATCAAATATTCACCGTTTTTAATGCAGCGCAAACGTAATTTATGCCCACTTTCTCACAAACCGAACCGTTTAACCGTCCACCGCGCTTCGACACCGACTGCAAAGTGGAAACTTCCACCAACAAACTCTTAGCCCTGCAAAGCTGAAAAGCATCGGAAGCGTCGTTGCTGATAGGTGTAAAGAGGAACTAGCCTGAGTGTGTGTTTGTGTGTGTGTGTGTGTGTGTGTGTGTGTGTGTGTGTGTGTGTGTGTGTGACACTTCCGAAAATGACACTTCCTATTAAAACCCGGTAGGATGCAGAAAAGCATCTGCACGAAACTTTCGATGGGTAAAATCCACTTTTGCGAAAGCGCCTCAGCTCGGCGGCTTGAAAGATGCCTTTCTTTTTAAGAGATGCTGTCCACCGGGGACGGAGAACATTGCACGAGCTGCTTGACGGAAACGAAATACATACGTGTGAAGGAAAATCCGGTGCATTATGGGAAGTAACAACACACACTGGCACTGACAGTAATGCACGGACACGGTATGATAAAATATGTAGGTGAAGGCAGGCATGAAATGAGTAGTAATTATAAGTTTGCCGAGGATGTGCATTAAAGTTACCTTCAGCCTTTAGCCCGTCGTTGCTAAAATCTGTTTTAAATTTTATTATATAATAATGTGGACTAAACAATCAATTACATTTTTACTCACTCTCAACATAATGTAAAATGCAAATAATGTTAATAATTGAACAATCTTAATATCTACTGAATAAACCTAAATATTCCTTTGCATTGTTACATTATCATGGAGCAGCCGTTCAAACTATTGTGGAAAATTGCAGAACCGCGCTACAATAATTACCTTCTCAATTTCCAACCATAATCTTCTTCCGTTTTAAGTAGCATTTCCTCCCGTTTGGTACAACTGCACATATAACCACATAAGTCATCGCAAATGGGTCTCTCCCCCTGCGATGGGATATGAGGTGCATCCCGATGCAATGAAATATGATAAATATGCTCATTTTAGCGTGTGTCTCACTGGGCACCCGACGGCAAATTGTAAAAGCAACACCTCTTCTGCACCTGCCAAAGCTGTAGTCTCTCAGCGATACACCTTTAGAGAACAACATATCTACCCACCAATCCACCTATGAGAAAGCAATGTTTTAAAAACATTTTAAACTCATTTTGAGAAGTAGTTCTATATAAAAGAAAACGCTCTAAAATCATTCCTACTATATTTAGCCAACACCAGATTTTCATTCGCTTTCGGAAAATTTCGGACACAAAACTAGAAAAGTTTTCCATGCTCATTGCGAATCCGCACCTAATACCTGCTTCGAGTAAATGAAGTCTTGTGCTTTTCTTTGGCAGCGCACACGCGAGAGCATCAGGTGGCCAAAACAGAAACATTTATATACTTTCCCAAAGCTGGATATCAATTTCTCCTTTTTCTTTGCTGCTGGATTGTGGAAACTTCACCGACCAAGCTGCGGAGGAAATGGGAACCGTCCCATTTTGGCACATTGGCCTGCCGAGCTTGGTGGTGATGGCAAAACGATAGTCTGGGAAGGCGAAAAGGAAGTGGTGTGCGTGATGAAGGGGATGCAATTTCGCGGCCATCCTTACACCCTCGGCAACAGGCTGGAGCGCAGTTCGGCTCCTGAGGAAAAAGATGGAAAAATGAGTATAGGTGTATATGAAGCTGGACGTGTGTGTCTGTGTGTGTCTGGGAGAAGAGGGAATCATACCGATGCCGACGATCGTCCCGCTGGGAATTGACATTTTCCCATCGCCTTAAAGCGAACCGTGCAGGAAGGAAATCCTGGACAGCTGAAGGCTGGCGGCCGGAAGCTCTTGCCCTGCCGCTAAAAACGTATTTGAGGAAAATAATAAAAATAATGTAATATGTTGTCGTTATTAATTTTACATTCTTTGGGGAGCCGTATCGACCGACCACTTTTGAGCGCGGTCGGACATAGCGCAATAGATGTACGCCTGTGAGGCTGCGCTCTGCGTGAGCCAAAAGAGATATCATTTTTTATTATAATTCTTTAGCGATTAAGTTTTTTTTTGCCCCACGTGAGCGTGTTTGCTTCTTCCTTGCAGCAAGCGGGCTTTTTTTGCGGAAACAGCACGTTCTGGTGGCCTTTCCGGTCATACCAGCGAGGTGTATTTGTATCTTCCGGGCTTCGCTGCTCGGCTGTGTAACGCTCATTGACAGTCATTTACAAACTGGCGAGAAGGAGAAGCAGACGTTTTTCTAAATCGCAGCTGTAAAAGTTGAAAGCCCATAGCCCCAGACCGGTCCTAATGCGGAACCGCGGAAGGGAGGGAGTAAATTAAATTAGATTTACTTCCACTTTCACTGCGCAATGATTGGCTAAAATGGACGATCGTTTGAATAACCTTCCGCTTAAAAATGGCCCAAGAGAGTTCATTATTGTTTGTGTGCTTCGTGTTTTCTTCTGCTGAAACGAATCACAGTTGTTATCGTTGACCTGGCTGCCTGGTTTTTCAGGATGACGCCGGCGGCAGATGGCGAGGGCGAGAAAAGTGAAAACAACATTTAATTATAAGATTAGCGTAATACGCCAATAGCGCGACGCGGTTACGTGCCTTCGCTTGTTGCTGCGGTGAGGGGGAGCAAATATTTTCCAACCTAGCTTTTTTGTTACTTACGTTTTAGAAGTTTTGTATGAATCTAGGGGTTCTTATGTCTAAAAAAGATCCTCATTCTACAGATTTGCAATATTGCACTGCGACACAGGTGAACGACACCGCTGCACGTCCCGGACGTCCAATGCATACTCATGCTGGCGTCGGTGTGATGGGTGGAAATTGATAAAAATTGCCACATTTTCTGCTGGGGAGCAGGATTTAGGAAGATCGTTGAAATATTGCACAATCGGGAGACATTGGGTCTGATGTTGAACGTATACACTCCAAATGCACTCTGTGGATACGGTTGCAAATGCATCTGCACTAGGGGTTGTTTTGGAAAAAATGTTTATCCAAAATGATAATAATACAATAAATTGAACTAGAATAATGAAGATTTATGGAATTATAGAATTATAATTCATATGAAAGGGTATTATAGTAATGAAGTAATAGTGATACCAACCCTTTATTTATTACATATTTTGGTAGCTGTTTGTAATGAAGGCATGCTAGAGCAACGACAAATAATTATTTTCATACGCAAAATAATTGTATAAGTCATTTCTACATTATTTTTCAATATTTTTTCTAGTTTGTATAGTAAAGGTAAAGTTATTTCCAAGGTCTTTGGATAAATTTACCAAGGAAATGATGCATTATATTTCATGTGACGTAATTCCAAACATATGAATTTAGAATTTCCTCACTTTTAAAACTATTGGTGTATTTAACAACTTATCACAGATTTCAGATTATGTTGATTTGTTGTCCACCTTGTTTTGCACAAATGTGGTTATTGTGTAAAACATTTTCTGTTCGACTTAATCTATTGCACATGCTTGATTTATTGACTAATATTTTTTATTTCATTAATTTATTAATTTATTTATTTGATTCTGTTCAACGGACTTATGTCTAATTGAACAATACTTTAAACTAATTTACCCCATTAATCCAACATAACAGTATCTTATTTTTAAATCACGATGTGTTAGTATGATAATCGTGTAAGTAGCTAAATATATTGAATTCTGCTCATGGCCTTAATGGGGGCATTGCTTGCGTACGCAGAATTTGTAATCGGAAGCCAAAGAGTGTACTTCTTAAAGAGCATTTAGGAGCGTATAGGTTTAATCTATTCAGTAAGTATGGTGCATCTATCTCATTCTTGAAAAAAATTGCAATAAATCTTGCTTGAGCGACTAGGCATCGGTGGTAAAACGGTTTTAACCCTAGCAGGGAGATTCGATCCTGATAATTTAGCATTGTAGTTACCCCAAATAGCCAGCTCGTACTTTATAGCTGATTTGGGACTGTTTAACTTGGTACTCTCTGGAACCTTGCAGCTGGTTAGCCTGACGTGTATGGTTCACGATGGAACTTGAAGGCTCGTTAAGAATGCGTGGAACCGAACTTGGTGGAACTTCATAGCTTTTTAATGCATGCATCGGTACAAGGTGGCTCTTTTCAAAGTGTCAAAGACTGACGCCGTCAAACATCTCATTGTTGCTGGATAAGTTAGATAAGCTAAATGAAGAAGGAATATTGAGTGAAGTGATTGTGATTTTTTGATAAACTATGTGAAATTATGTGAAATTCAAAAGCTTTTAGAGTTTTAAAATCGTGTTGTTTATTTCATTTATGACACCTTGCTTGAAAATAAAACGTAAAGAAAAATAATCCCTGGCATCGTGGCATAAAAAAGCTGCATAAGCGCTATTTCAAAGACTCGCCTGGAACTTTGATGCTGTTTATCTTCTGCAAAAGACGAATTCATTTTTTTAAAAAAAGGTAGCGTCAAAATGACCCTCAATGAGGTTGATTGCGAAGCAATGCGGCCCCTGTATTAGACCATAAAGCAGCCCAAGTTACTGAGTTGAACTCAAGAGTAGAGCGAACAAATGATCTTTAGATAGCTTTAAAGCATAATGGGTCACTCAAGACTTTAACGTTCCTGATGATAAACTCTCACTTAAAGTAAATAAAATAAATAATAATGGTCCAAGATTAATATTAAAATACTAATCTTAATAAAAAGAAAGTCAACCTAGCTTTTCATACATAAAAATGCTACAGCATTTACTTCATAACTCTATTTGTTTTTGTTTTTTTTTACAGATTAATTGATGAAAGTTTAAATTTAAAATGTGTTAAGTTTTCGTGAGAATTCTTGATTTGTAAACGTCCTGGCTACAAATATCAATTTATTGTCGTATTCAAAATGACGGAGTTTCGGCAAGTCAAACCACACAAACCTTTTTAAATGATGGGAGCAGTTATTTAACAGCATGTTCCATATTATTT
>KI921257.1:3868-15937 GCA_000473525.2 Anopheles melas | reverse complement strand
TACCCCGCAGGGGGCATATGTTTGCTGTTTTCCCATTGCTTTCGTGCTTGTCCCATCCCCACGCATGGGGGCTCGAATCGATCTGGCACTCTTAAAGGCCAATGCCAATTTCAAGTTATACGCTTTTCGATCCCCGCCAATCCTCATCCTCCAATCTCCGGTCGTATTTCTGGCCTCTTTTTCTGGAGAGCGTCAGATCGAAGCGATATTATTATCCATCATGGAGCAAGGATGTGTGTGTGTGTGCGTGTTTTTTTGTTTGGTATGTTTGCTGTCTTCACCAGCTATATTGGCTGAGAATGCATCTGCTGTCTGTGTCTTTTGGCTTGGGGTTTGTGGACGGGGGATGAGTTACACTTATCCAGCCAGATATTGCCAGCTGTGTCACTTGCATGTTTGCCCACACCATCATCGAACCTCTCGGAGCACTTCATATAATAACGAGCATGATGGGAACGCATCTGCATTTTAAGCCGACCGAAGGGGGATAGGACGATAAAAATGTGATTGAGTTTGGAAATCTTGATACACAAATACGTACACACACACACACACACGCCAGTTCACCAGTAGGCAAAGACACATGTCCGCAAGCAGAGCGCTATTGATGATGAACGAGGTCAAACAGATTTGCTTGATTCGTCGCAAAAAATGGAGGTCTTACTGGAAATGGAGCGTCTTTTTGGAATAGCACATTGAAGGGTATGGTTTTTGCAAATGCAACTAACATTAATGAAAGCAGTTTTCAATTGAATTGGGAGCTTTTTTGATTTGTGGTGATTTACAGTGTTTGTTTTACTTTAACAGAATATGTTCTAACGAGTGACAGTATGAGGAGCATGATTATATCCTGTTTTACTATCTTGCACAATCAATCCACCACGTTATTACTGCACAAATACTATTCGCTATAAATCTGCTATAAAACGACGAACGTAAAAGAAACGGAATGCTATAAAACAGGGCGGAATGCTCTGAGACAGCCGTCGTATAAATCACCACATGCGCCACTAATGCTTTGATTGACGATCGTAATTTTAGGAAGGTTGGACAGTTACGATGCAGTAAACGGCTTGGAAGATGCTTTTTAACAGACGCATTCAAAGAAGCAAACACAAAAAAAAGCGTACCATATAATCTGTCTCGCCGGACGTTAATCACGCTTCGTCTCAAGCATCAATAAGCCAATGCGCTCTTCTCATCGTTATGGCCGCTGCTGTGGCGAGATTGAACGCATGACCGATCAGTGCAATGATGCCAATTTAGCAGTCGCTTGGGGACAGTTTAAACCTCTACCACAGCCACCCTCCCACGTCCCCCTACATAGACAGACAAAAAAGGGAGCATAAAAAAACACCGAACACACAAGAGTGACACATCAGTGCATTGACCAATCAAAAACGCTGCTGAGCGCGGCTGCACCATAAATTTGCCCTGAATGCAGCAGTGATTTAAATTAACTCTTCCATTTAATGCCACATAAAAATCCACCCCGCCAGGGCAGCGCATGCAGCGGGACGGGAGAGCTGACACTTCATTTTCGATCCACGGCCGTTCGGTGTGCTGTGGCTCATCGAGGCGACACACTCAACTCATCGTGCGGCCGGTCCGGAAATGGTGCACGTGCCAACCCGGCTGCTGTCGAGGTCATTTATTGATAATGCGTATACAAACAACAAACCTGCCCCAAATGAATGTGGCCAGTGTGTTTGTTTAAGCCCCGGTGTGTTTCGGCACACTGTCCCCTGGTTGTGTGCACTTAAGCCGCTCTCGTGTGTCCCACCAAAACCTCACCCGGTAAACGCTCTGAATGCATTTTTAATCCCTTTTGCACCCTCGAGTGGGCTCAGTTGCTCTTCAAACACACATTCTCTCTCTCTCTCTCTCTCTCACACTTTGTTTCGCTTTGTCTGTGCTACCCTGTGTGGCCCAAGCGATGCGGTCGCTTTCAAATCTCCATCGGCATCAGGGAGCACATCACCCCCACGGTGCGCCGCCTGGTGTCGTATTTTTCGAAGCTCAAGTGCCAGGGTGTGTCGGGCTTTGGTGCGAGTGTTTATTTAATTTTATTTAAATTGCATCTTGATGCGGGAGAAAATCCTCAGCTTCGGCCGTCTGCGCAAACAGAAACGAAAACACGATCAAAAAGCAATTAAACTATAACGGTGAAACGATACCGAGTGATGCCAGGCGGCGGAAGGGGGTGGATGGTAGACAATATAGTAAATTAATTTCGATTAATCAACGAACTGAAGGTACACGCTTTTGTGTTATGGTGTGGATATTCACACACACACACACACACACAACACGTGCTAACTACCACCAAATGTCATCCATGGTGACAAAAGGTGTGCGCAACCGATCGGGTGAAAAAAAAAGATGCCAGAAACAGGATTATTATTGTGAAATGTGGCGTTGGGTTTCGCAATAAGCCGGATTTATTTCGACATGGGTGTGTGGGAATGTTGGAAAAGTATTGGGGTATTTTTTTTAACTCGATACTCGATTTAAAAATGAATATCTTCCACCCCAAATGGGAGTGTGGGTCGGTGGCAGGATTATGGAAGCTTTACGGATTATTATTGGATGAATTGCATTCCGAACCGCAGGTGCAGGCGTGTAATGGGTCAAACTTATTGTGCAGTTTTACTGGCAGGTACATTGTAGTTGGTACTGAATTCAATGCTATTGAAAAAGAAAAACAAACAAACCAATTAAATAAGATCAGATAAAGGAAAATTTATGATAATCACCTTTGCTTTTTAATCTTATTGGATCTTTTTAATAATTTGAATCGTTTGTGTACGTAATTGGGAACGTAAATGATCTCAACTCCAGGAAATTAACACACTGGTTAAAGCTAAAAATGAACTAAAAACAAACATCACTTTGAATGGCTCAAGTTTGATATGGATCAACTCCTTTGATGCTGAACTTATTGGACTTTGCTTGTTGCCGGTAAGTAACTAGAGGACATTGGCAACCAGCTCATAGAAAGAAGCCATGATTGGGAATTGTTTCACCAAAAGGAAAAGAAAGGAAACATACGAAATCTCATTAACCAGTATCCCAGTTTTGCGTAAATTTTTGAATCGTCTGATTGTTTGTAACCTTCTTATGGAATCATTATTGAAATTTAGCTTCAAAGTTTTTAATATTAAAACGCAAATAAAAGAAGTTTTTGTCCGGGTAGTAATTGCCCTCAACTCTGGTTGCTTCGGGAACTGCCAATGGTTTGGATTCGGCTTGTGTAAATGTGCTGGAAACCTGGTCATAGTAAAGCTTTGGTCACGTTCAATCTACATGTGTCTTGTGTTAGCTCTATTCTACGTACTGACCAACATGTCTGTGCCTTTCACAGTCGTCGCTTTTGGCAGACTCATTTGACACAGGTTTAGTAGAGAATTTGATTTAAAAAGCAAGTAATTCCAAAACATATAATAACCTGGTTTACATTAACTTAATGGGTAATAGTTGAATATATTTTTCAATTATGACAAATAAAACAAAGACATTTAAGTGAAGTGAAATGCTTTAACAACCCTAAATGATAACTTCTAGATACAAGCGAATAAAATATGTGTTCTTCTGTCTATTCTCTCTAATAAAAGACACTCCTCCAAGCGCGCGGTACGCAATTTTGTGCATACCGACACAACAGCTAAATGGGACGAAATGTTTTTTTTTCCGCTCCCGCTATCAAATGGGTCATTAATCTCTTCGTTAATATGTACAAAATGGCTTCCCCAAACCCTTAGGCCGTCTCCATTCATCCGTGCTTCCTTCACCAAAATGCGCTTGCCGCTGGACAGATAATAGACGCGAGAGTCCCTCTTTTGTCGACCACCAGTCTCGAAAGCACTCAATCACCTTCTACTATTTTTTCCTTTTTTTTCAGAAAATACCCACACACACACACACACACATATATATATACAAATGCTTTAACTGTTCTTTTTTTTTTCCTATGCGGTGTGCACTTTCGGCACTCAGCCCATTCTAGGTCAGCCACACAAGCAGCGGCTACCAGCCTTTGTTTTAACACGAAAGTGTCCATCGTGGGGAGATGCGAAACCCCGGGTCCATTTTGTGGGTTTGCTGTCATTGCAAAGAGACACTGCCAGCCGAAGAGTGGCAAAGCACTGTCTCGTAAAAACGAATGACTTCAACTATGGAGCAACACCATTGCTGCATACAAATTCGCCCTTTCGCCCCAGTGCAAAAGGGAAGGTAGTCGACGTCCGACAGCCACACCCGGAGAGGGAAGTTCATTATTCACTCACTGCGCGTGCAGGGCAAATATTGGCGATATAAAATGCTGCCACTTGTGGGGTAAGGAGCTGAGGGGAGGTTCTATCAGATGGCAATGTAAAAACTATGGTGTGTGTTTTTTTTGTTAAATTCTTTTAAAAGGGTAAAAGGGAATGATAATGAAAAAGGCACGTTCCAAGAAATTGGGTAAGGAATCTTCTTTGCCTGCTTGAGAAAAAGGGTGAAATTGTGAGATTTTGGTTGAATGAAATGAGTTTTTGGGTGAAATTATTAAGCATTGTTAGGAAAGATTTATTGCGCTTCTTTGCCGGGATATTTTGGTGAATTTCTAATAAATTCTTATTTGAAAATGCGTAATATTTTTAGACCATGGTTCCTATTTGTGGAGATTAAAAATAATAATAAAAATAGTAATGAAGGATGGAGCTTTTTCTGACTGCTCACTGCCGATCAAATAACCGTTCATCAATATATGGTAAGAAAAACTGACAAAAAGTTTTGGCTTTGTTACAACATTATTTAAGGATCAAAATCTTTTAAAGCAAAATTAATGAAAGTCTAATGTTTCTAATCTTTTTAATGATGTTTTTGAATAACTGAAACCGTTTAATCTTAATAACCAAGGGAGTGTCAGCAAAACAGGTATATCATGCAAAAGATGAAACGAATTTTATCAAACCCCCCTCGCATGGATACAGGTTTTCCGTACCATGCTGCTACATTTAAATTCCAAGCATAACAAGCTCAAGCTGATACAGAAACCGAGCTTAGCCTATTCTTCCTCTGTACAATTTACGAGCATATACCATCGAACAAGCGAGCATGGATCAACGTAAAGAAGGGATCATATTCTACCACACTGTATACCAAAATACCCCCCCCCCCCTCCTCATCCCCAGGCACACACATACACACACGGACACATAAAACCATCATTCTCCGCGGTGTCCGTTCCGAGCGACGCGCGAGCTCGGGAACCAAAATTAACCCATTTTGCGTAAATGTCGTTATATAGCAAAAGTAGAAGTAGATTTATGACGGCGCGTTCTGTGCCACGCCGTAACCAAACACCGGCACACACACACACACACACACACACGGGGTAAAGTCCCCTAAAACCGCAACCACTACCGTCGCCACTCCTTGCGCCTAAAAGCAAAAGGGCAACACAAGCAGCCGAGCATTACAGGAAATGTAACAAGACGTGCGCGATACACACGGTAAGGGCACCAAAAGAAACACAATAAGAAAGAATATGAAAAGGCTTTGTGCGGGCATATCAAAACTGGCAGCGGGAAAAATCAAGTGCTTCGAAAATCGAAACGACAACAAAACCACTAACGTTCAGCGTCTCTGTTGCACCTACGCACCACGATCTACATCGCCTCCATTGTCGTGCAAACACACACACAGAAGAAAAATGGCGCAAGAAAAACGTGTACCTCGGCGCGAAAGCAAAAACCAAAAACTAGAACACAGCAAAGCGGGGCGGAGAGCAGAGCGGACGGAAATGAATTGCTTGGACGAAATTTACGAGCTTGTCGGTGGTGAACAGATGAAAATAAATTTATTTTTTGTCTTCCCAACCCCCCCCCCCCTCCCATGACTGCTCCATTGCCCTTCTCTTCACCTTTGCGCAATACTGCGAACGCAAAACCACACGTGGTTGCCTACTGCCGCCGGTAGGGGTTTTTTTCCCGATTCAAGCAGGCTCTGGAAGCCGTCTTGGAAGCCGTCGCTGCATACTGCGATTGCGAACAGTAGGGTTGCGTTTCTAGCACGGATGTGAAGGACGTTTGAGACAGTTTCTTCGTTTCTTTTCCAGAGAGGACACAGAGAGGGGGTTGGAAAAAGGCACCCGTCCCTGCTTGCAGTGTGTCATAAAACCGAGTACGACCGGAGAGCACAAGGTATCTCGTCGCGTGGGAAAAAGGACGCACCCAAATAACAATATTTAAAACAGCTCCTCCACGTGTGCAGGCACAGCGGATCGTTTTACGATTTTGCCACCTTTTTGGGGGCAGTGGCGCCGAAGCGTTGGACTGCTTACAGGAATATTTCTTTTCTTAACACAAGAGCTCTTTAACGTTTCCTGTTTTTGTTGTTTTTGACCCAGCACGGATTAAAAAAAATGGTAGCGCACCACCGGGTTTGCACTAAATTTTGTCCCTTTTTGCTCCGGTACAAGGTACAGGGAGCCCTGGAAACGGAAGCTTCGAACAAGACATCGAGAAACACGGTGTATTTTTTTCGCTTCTCTCTCTCTCTTCCTCTCTTGACATTTTGTAAGCGTAATTGAAGAAAAACACTTGGCAAAGATAAGAACCAAAAGTCCTTCGGAAGGTGAAGGAAAGTGGGGAAAGTGTTCCGGTTTGGTTTGGAATTGGAATTGAGTGTGTCGTCTTTACTGCGCCGTCGATGGGACAACAGGGAAACGTAAACGACGAAGACGATGATGATGATGATGATGATGCTGATGATCGTAGTTTTTTTCGGCTCTTCTTTCGTTGCCCTGTCAGTGTGTGTGTGTTGCCTTTTTTCCCGCTAGTGACCCATAAATAATGTGACCCCAAACATGCCAAGCGTGGCTCTCGCGGCGCGAGCAAAATGTCACAAATCGTAGCTACTTGGGAGATGGGAAAAGTGCAGCAACAAATCAACCGTAGCGTACCGGTTGGGTATGGTGGAACCAGAAAACTGATAACGTGTGTGTTGGGCTGGGTTTTCTTACAATTTCTGGAGTGGATTTTGTTTTTTGTTTGTTGCTCTTTCCGAGCGAAGGTTGGGTGGGCTTGATTTTATTTTGTCCAAATTTAATGACCATTTTGGGAATTAGAGGGTTCGAATCGTTGGGAAGCACAATGGTTGAGGAGCCTTAGGAAAGCATTTTAGCTCGTTTTCATTTCCAAGATAACGTTCCAAAATTACAGGAGCAGTATTTTGGCATAATTGTATCAAAATTGCTCGATTTTAATGAAATTTTATATTTAAAGTATAAATCATCAACTCCTACAAGTTCCTGCTAAAAATGACAAAAGGGTAAGTTTACCCAATGTTACCCTAAGTGCTTTATATTAAAATCATTTCAGCCTATTTTAAAGAACAAATCTACCGTTGATAAAGATTATTTCATCACTCATCAACAGTATTACGACGCTCACTAAGGCGCATTACATTACAAAAACTCTTAATCTGAAAAGATGTCCTTTTCCAAGTGTTTTTTTTAAACGTTTTCTTTACACATTGACTCAGTATTCAAATTTATTACCTCATCTATAAAGCTACCATGAACGTAAAACAAGAAAGAAGAAATATTCAAGTTCAAGTGATTAATGGAAAGCTCTTCTCTTCTTTTCGTTGCGATAAAAATGGAGATTTAAGCTTCGAATTGATCACCTTCCTTCACTGTACTTCGCTGTCTTCCAGTTTTGCTCGAATACCGTACACCTGAGGCCAGCAACGGCACAGGACATATTCCATTAGATTTTGGTGATTATCCGCAAAAAAGGGACCAGCAAAATAGCTAATACTGCATTAGCACCGTGCATCATAAATAATGTCGGTTGCTTATTTATTTATTAGCTCATTTTCCTGCCCCAAAATTGATGCGTATGTGTGTGTACTAATACTTTTGGCTTCATTTGAGCCTTCTTGTTCTGCAAAATAGATACACCATCTCCACCATCCCGGGCGTTCGGTTGAAGTTTGGCGTCTTTTATTAAAAATTACTGACGCCAGCCGAATGATCAAAGGTCAATTCGTGCGGCGTGTAAATCACTTTGAGGCGGTGGTGGCGAGAGTAGCTACCCCCTGCCGCCAAGTAAGCCTGCTGCACTGTACTGTGCTGCGAGCTCATGAGCGAATGGAAAGTCTGCATAGCTGAGCAAAGTTTTGCCAGCAGAAACCGCAAAGAGAAAGTGGCCGTTTCCGAGGAACTCCGTACACGGCCGTACGTACACCACATTTTCCGTACAAAAGTACTGCACATCCAGTCCAGACGCCTCTAGGAACCGTTTTCTGTGTCCAGTTAGTCGGTAGTCGGAAAATGAACACAGTTTCTTTCACAACTATTTTTCCCGTTTAAGCGAAAAGTACGCTTTACACACACATACAACCACGTACACGTACACAATTTATGGGTAAATGGGGTTAATGTTGGCTGCTAATGAAAGTGGCCGTCGAATCTGGCTGCACGGTAGAAGCAGCGAATGAAATAAGAAGAAGAAAGGAAGTCGCTAGCAAGCACCAGTCGCGCCACACCGTGGCCAGACATACGGCGCCATTCAGTGGCCGTAGTACGCGCGTGTCCCACCGGCAGTGTCCACAGATTTCGCATGCAGTCGACTAGTATGGTCCCGTTTTCGGCGACTGGGCTAATGTTTTTAACATTCTGCTCTCCAAAACAGCACACACTCTCTAATAGGAACACATAGGCGACTTCCTACACATCCCGTTAAAAAGGGATTCACCGAAAACTGGTCCGCTTGCCGTCGGCCGGACACAACGCGCTAACACAAACACCTTAATTACTTGCATAATTTATTCATTCCGAACTTGCCACACTCCATTTTGTCTGGGGTGCAGAAATTGGTATACGAGTGTGGTGGTGGCTTTGACCTAAAGCCCTTCAATGTGTGTGTGGAAGAAGGAGAAAGGGAGTTATGCTTCTAATCCCATACACTCTCCCCTGGGTCGATTAGAGGTCTCCCGGTGAATTAGCTGGCAAAAGTAGCTGCAACCAGTACAGTGGCAAGGGGCAGCGCAATTACAGCACTGAAGCGGTTTTGATGGTCAATACTTCGATTGGCACGTCTCACAAGGGAGTTTACACGCAACACAGCAAGACCCAAAACCCCGTTCGAACATTCTGCAAACAACGGCATGATAGCCAATCAAAATGTGTCTTACAGTGCTGGATAATGAAAACGGAGCAGGGATATGATACCGTACAAGAGGGCAGCAAAAG
Source organism: Anopheles melas (assembly GCA_000473525.2). Lineage (NCBI taxonomy): Eukaryota > Metazoa > Arthropoda > Insecta > Diptera > Culicidae > Anopheles > Anopheles melas. The sequence goes on along the minus strand of KI921257.1, from coordinate 6,696 downwards.
GATGAAGTCGTATGTTGTGATTGGAAAATAAATTTCACCCCATCCAACCTCTTCTGCATCATTTCAACCCCTTTTCCATTTTATCCTTGCTCCCAATGGTACGGGAAATTGGAAATAGTACACTTAATTAAAAATTCCCCACGGGATTCAATGAACCGAACAGGGTTTGCATTGGAGGTGCAGGGGGAGAAAGCCTGTAATGCTCCGTTCGTGGTGTATCGATTTTGAGGCATTTACTCTTTGAACGATAGGCCTCTACCTTCCCGAGGCCTTACCGGGTGCGGGTGTTGGCATCATGATCGTTTTGCTTCCCCAAAAAGGGGAAAGGGTTTTTGAGTTTCCTGGATGGCGAAAGGATGGCCACCCATTACATAACTCCACACTGCTGTCGGGTTGTATTGGCGGAGGGGTTTTACGGTTGTAATGGATTGAAGTTCACGGTAAAGGCGTCCATGATTCAGGTTGATACAGGTCAAGACAGATACTTGTATGGATGGATTCGAATGGGAGGAGGTTTTTTGGCTTTCGTATATGATGTGAAGGTGTGATAATTGGTATCATGTGATGTGGTTTTGAGATGACAGAAGAGTTGAAAAACACGCACCATCATTCAAAATAAAGGTAAAGAATGTGCAGCAAACAGTCTCGGGTTTAGTGAGAAATCTCACACAGGTTATGTAGCAAATATTTAATTAAGACTTCTCTTTCTTCCACATGCACTAATGTTTCTTCTTCTTCTTCTTCTTCTTCATTGGCTCAACAACCGTTGTCGTTCAAGGCCTTCCTGTACCACTAGTGGGCTTTGGCTTTCAGTGACTAATTGATTTCCCCCCATAGCAGGATAGTCAGTCCTGCGTATGGCGGTACGGTCCATTTGGGGATCGAACTCATGACGGGCATGTTGTTAAGTCGTACGAGTTGACGACTGTACTACGAGATCGGCCAATGTTACTAATGTTTACTGTTACCTAATGATTGATATTTCAATTCATTTACTTAAAATTGGCGGTCGATGAGTTTGCTTCTTTGATATTGGCTAAAACCCGATTGAGATTGACTTGTACTGGTTGTTGCTCGGTAAAAAATAAAGATGCTTTTGTTAGCGGTTTGAAACTTTAGATAGAAAGGTAATTTTATGTTTCATTTTAAATATCTTTAAGGTATAATTCAATCGACATGTTTTCAACATTTAACGACTTACATCATCTCCATACTCCAAATATCTAAATTAATCAACTTGAAAGAGATATAAGCGAGTGTTAACTCGCTGAGCTGCTTCGAAAAGCTTGTTTCTGAATGTTTTTTTTAAAGAAGCATTTGATTTGTACATCATTTTCAACTGAAAATTGCATAAAACCATGGTTTCTGAATACAGAAACAGTGTTCAATCCCTGTTCTAACAGAAAGCCAAAGAATAAAATATTTTGAAGTTTCGTGATTGTTTTTATTCAACTCGGAATGTCGAGATCTAATATGATGAAATGCAACTCTCTATTAGGTATAGGAAATATAACTTAGATTAGTGTAATACTATAGAAACAAATTATACTTATCACTCTTTTCGCAGTTGTTTGTTGGTGTAAAAAATCTGATTAAATTTTAAACTTCTTCGAATCTCACATGTGTCTAAAAGATCGTCTGTAAACATTATTTAGATTCCTTTTGATTTAGTCAGCAAATGTAGAACCATTTGTGCGACAAGCATTTCGTTTACGGTCATTAGAAAACGATCTCGTCATTAATTTCGTCATCCCCGTTTCTAATCAAAGTACAAAATCTTAGCTGTACGCTTTACCGTGACTACACTTCTGCCCCGACGCACCAAGCAAACACATCAACCATCAAGCTAAATTAAAATGATCTATGATGCGAAGGCGCTGTAAATGTCAGACTACTACCACCATCATTACCACATTTCTTCGATAAGCGCCTTGGGCCGGGCACACGATAACGATCGCGTTTGGACTTGCTTCAACATTACCCGAGTCTTAGCTACTTTCAACTGGAGCGACTCAAGCCAGTCAAGTCTTTCCGGATAGCGGGTTAGGCGCACTTTGGAAGCTACTGACGATGAAGGACGGTTCAATGGAGACCGATCTGTGATTGCTATCCTTAGGGCGTTATTTCATTCACTGTTTATGCTGCCACCGCCGCGCGCTACCCACACACGCACCCACACGGGAGAAGTGTTAATATTAATAATCCTCCCACTGCTGGCAGAGGCTGGCAGTCCCAGAAGCCAATGAAGAAACCACAGAAGCGAAGATAACCGCAGAGCCATGCGCTTCTACTGGCTTTGCCATCCAACCGCCCCTTCCACATAACGGGTAAGGATAATTTTCCTCGCGGGATTTTTGCAACCGGTGCGTGACAATTTATGCACACACACATACGCATACATTTCGCGATAATCATAACAAGCAAGCGAGTCAGCGATGATGTCGCGAATTCTCGCTCAAGGGATGCGTGTGTGTGTGCGTGTGCGTGTGCGGTTGCGAAGCTCAACTGATGAAACCACGCACCCGTGAAGCCATCGCTCTCTGCGCGTGTGATGAACTATGCGAAGGAAACCGAACGAAGGCCGCACACGGGTATGGTACACGACGGGTGGGTAGATTTGCATAATTAATCGTTGGTAAAACACGTGCTTGATTGAAAATGCGACGCTTTCCCGGGAGGGGAAAGGAGGCGCTTTTTCTCCGCCCTGAGCGTGGGGCCTTTTGAGGCACCGAGGGAGAGTGTGTGTGTGTGTGTGTGTGTGTGTGAATCGTAAATCTATTGGCCACAGAATTGATACATCTCCCGCCTGCATACATTATGTAATGGGC
>AXCO02007608.1:0-14509 GCA_000473525.2 Anopheles melas | reverse complement strand
CCTTTAATAATCAAATGAACAATACAATAATAAGTAATCCGACGGAGAAAAAAGTATGGTTTCGATTTTGTATGTTGATTAATTATTTTTCATACATTTTCTCTAAAACGAATTTTAAAAAACATTCCACATCATAGTCATAAATTCAACAAAACTTGGTTATCACTTTAATCAAACTTACCTAATCAAAGAATGTCAAAGAAAACGAGTGCGAACGATTAACTGCTTCTATTTGGTTCAATGTAGAATGTTATACATTTCAGTAAACATTGATAAAAGCACGTACAGCATTTATAACATATTTTAAATAAGTCTAGTCTATTTGTGTTTATAGTTTTTGGGTAATAGTGTTTACAGTAAAATATTAATGATCGCATATGCTTACATGCGTTTTGATTTAAGGAAAGGATTGTTACGAAATTACTAGAAAAATACTTGATCTGATATACTTGGAATTTCCTTCGTCTTTTCCCGTTTTTTCACAATTTTTCGCAACGTTTCATTGAAATATTACTCCTCTTTTTAAAAGAATTTGTATATTAGCCCTTCTTATTATTACGAACCCCTTATCAAACACCTTCCGATAGATTACTTTCGCGAAAGTAATTGTGGCCGCTTTACTGAACATTAATTTAAGCACTGGCCGTTTTCAAGCCAACGCTAACCGTCTGTTTGAGGCTTTCCTTTCGCGTGCTCCTTGCGTTTTGAAGAAACGTTCGCGTACACTGGCGCCCGGCCCGGCAGTTATGGCAACCGTCAGCAAAACGGATCCCTCTCGTTTTCCGCCCCCTCAAACCCTTGGTCCACCGTTGTGGCCGGGTCCGCGTCGGTCGGACGGGTGAAGAATTATGATTATTATCACTTTGGGCAATGATTATAGAGTACAAAGTCGTATCGTAAAGCATCGATTTGCAGCCAATGCGCCATTAGGGGAAGCCTTTTATTTTAGCTCCATTAGCGAACAGGTTCGGGGCGAGGAAGTGGCTTTGATCCCGATAACCATTTTCCGTGCGGACGGTTTGGAAGAGAAAAAAAAACCCCGGTACGGGGTGAACGAAATGGACAAGGGGCAAGAATTTTTGCCAAAAGGGTTCTCTGAACGGTAATCAAGCAGGATGTTAGACATACTGACCAGGGGCACCACTCCCTAGCGTGTTCGATGGGTTCGCTATTCATCCACACTTTTCGTCGATGTTATTTTTTCGGAAAAAGCGAGAAAAAAAAGAAAACGGAACACGTAAGGATAAAAATACACTACATTAGCTCGGACAGGTTTGCCGCCGGAGCTCCGGTCTAGGTTCATTGGCTCGGGACGAAATTTAATCACGGCTCGGTGGTAATTCTTTTTATTAATGCATTGCCCGTGCCCTTGGTCGTCGGAAGCCAAAGTTTCCGATCCAAACGATATGCAGACAATTTCGGTATCGTATCGACCAGCAACACGGACGGTACACGTTCGAGGGATCACGGGGGGCAAAAAAAAACAGGAAAAAACGGGACAAACAAAAAAGTTGCCTACGTACGCTAGATCAAATCGCAGCGAGTATATGGCACCGGTGTTACTGAACATACAATTTACGTTCATTGAATTACGTTTGTGTGGGTCCTTGGTCAGGGCACTCGGAATGTATCGACGAAACCAAAAAGAACACAGGCGAACCAAAGCGAAGCAGCATACGATCGTGTTTAAAATTTTGCATTTTGCACGGTTGACACAGTGCGGTGCAATATGCAGTGCTACAAAATACAAACCGTCGCCACATAAATACTCCGGCTCGAGAGTGACTCCACCAGCCTGGGTGAAACGATGGCAAACTTCGTGTAGCTGCGTCGGACTGTTTCTTGCAACAGCGCAGCCCAGCCCAGTGTGCGGGCTGGCTGGAAGTGCCGCACGAAAACTCCCACCATTAATAAAGATTAGAAAGTAAATTTATTATCATTTTTATCAGTTTACCTATATTAAATTCTCCGACCCGTGTCAACGGCTCTCGTTTGCTGCAGGCTTCTCCGTACGGCGTAACTACGGAGACGCAGCTGAGAGAGCGCTCCAGAAGAAGCTGCAGCCGCGAACCGAGAAGGTGGCCGAAATCCTTCGAGATGAGCCTTTGGCTGGTGGGAAGGACACTCTGTGCCGACGGTACGCGGCATTGTACCGACCAGCCCATGGAGCCCATGGAAGTTGGTTAGTTTTAGGGACAAAAACTTTTCACCGGCACAAAAAAGCATACCATCGTTTGTAAGGCAAAAAACAGTAAAAGGCGAGGAAAAACTAATACAACTAACAACTTTCGTTTGGCGCGACGTCCTTCCAAAATGCCGTGGATATTGAACCTGACCTGTCCACCCTGCCGTCACTACACCACTCACAATGAGGCGGGAAAGCGGGATGTTTATCCTCCATGTGTCTCCTGTGTATAGCTACAGCAGCGCTGCTGTAGAAGGATCATCGCCACCGTGTGCAAGCTGTGCTCGGGTGCACGAGATAGGTAAAGCTACCGATTTTATAATGACACACCGGCAAAGGAAGCTCGCGCGCGTCCTTGGGGAAGTTTAGCGAGTTGCTTGCTTGGGAGTTGTCGGGGTCGGTCGATGAAAAACCGGGTCAAAGCAGGGCAGACGGCTGAAGGTGAATCGGCGGAGACGGGTGTTATTTTTAATATTCATAATTTGTGTTAATGGCATCAACGCGAAGGCCGGTCACGGAAAATATTGCTAAGTCAGGCTAGACACTGTTTGTGTATCTCTCTGTGTGTTAGTCTGTTTTGTCGCTTTTTTGCCATGCTCTTATCATCAGCAGTTCGTGTCGACATTGCTTTGAAGGACCTGCCGACCTGGTAAGACTGGTCGCGTAGCATTTAAGCTATCTGAATGGGAGTTTGGATGTTTCTCGTTTAACCCACCCAACTCACGGAACCAGTTGGTACGCAAAAGTGAAGAGCAATTTCTTAGCATGCCTTCAGGCTCGGGAGGGGAGGATTGGCGCACTATGACCACGGTGATGAAGTACTTACTCATAATGGATGCTCATTTTGCCCCCATCGCTCAATTGTGAGGTTTGGTTGGGGAAGCAACACCTTGGGGCCTGGTTTTTCCCGTGCCTTGCCGAATCTTGCAGGACAATAAAACTTTTCCAATCACCACCGGCCAGTCAACCGGATTACCGGGGAGCACTTTCTTCATTGAGGGAACGGACGGTAAGCGCGGTGTGAAAAGTTTTCCGGTCAACGATCGTTTCCGATGAAATTGCTTGAACGTTTCTTTCGACCGGACCAGGGAACGGTTTGCGACGACCGAATGAAAGATTGTCCCGCCGAGGTGGCTCGTGCGCGTTGTGACGCGCCAATGACAACCGACAACCGACCGACCGACCGATGCTTATCAGGGCGGCTGGCAGGCAATCTAGTGAGCTTAGGCATCGATTAGGCAGACACGGTAGGTAGGCGTACGATCTTATCGCTCGCCGCTCAGACCGGCTGTAGGAACGGCACGGGCGGTAAACAGTATCTTCGATTCGAACGTGTCACGGTAGCAATATTGTCTAGCATAAAGTGTACAATTTATAATCTCGGAAGGCTCATGCCAGGGCGCTGCCTCCTACGACGGGCCCTCGCTCCAATTTCGACCCTGTGTTGTTTTGATTCGTTCGCTTCACATGCTCAATCGCTAGTCTAATCACATATCATTCCGAGCGACGAGGCACTGTGGGCGTGCGGGAACGAAGGTAGGAAATTTGCCCCAAGCGGCCAATCGTTTTGCAAAACGATTCCAATGCCTAGACAACGGGCTAGAGCGCGCACACATACACACACGCGTGAGCGCACATGTTGGTATGTTGGTAGCATAGGGGAATGGAGGGTTAATCTTATCGCCCATTTCTGCAACCAACTGAGGGTTACCGTTGTTTTGTGTTGTTTATTTTCTTTCTTTTTGAAGCCTTATCATATTAATCGAACGTTCCTGTATTTTGTGCACCTGGTCGAATGGATTTGGGAGAAGGCGAACAGATTTTCGGTATAAATAACAGGTCGAGCGTCTTGGAAGGGTTTCAGTAGGTTTGACAGGAGTTTGTCCAGAGTGTGTTTGTGCGTTGATTCAAATTGAACTAGAAGAAGCGGAACGCCCAAAGCTTTAAAATGCGTATCCTTTCACTGGTGGCTTTCGGGCTCGTCTGCGCCCTAGCATCGGTTGGTGGTTACGAGACGGAGGTTGAAGATGAAGTGTAAGTGAAGCTGGTTGTGTGGTTTAAAAGTGATCAATTTTAAGGTTCTATTACAATTCAGAATTAAAGAGTTGCTTTTCGTTAAAATTTAAATAATTTGAAATGGTGCTAGTTCACTATAACTCATTCAGTGATTGGGCCGAGTGAAACTAGGGCAGTGTTTTTGTTCTTCCTTTCGATTCACTCGTCGCGCGAGGATGGAGTTAATACAATAATAATGAAACCTTTTTCACATCATATTTCGTTTAAAGTAGTAGTTTCCTGAATGGACATGAATTTTGTTCTTGTACTCACCCTTTGCCATTATTTTTTTATTGAGCTGTTTATTTTCTAAAAATTGAGGGATTGTCAAAGGATTGATACAAAGTTATCATTGTAAATGATACTGATATTTTTCTTTGATATTTGCGTAAACGTGTAGAATTGGGAAATAGTTTGGAATGAAAAAAAAAAACTTAAATTTCAAGCCTTTGTTTTTAATCATGCAGCATTGAAAAAACACTGGCGTTACACGTTCGACACGAGCCCATGGGTACCCTTTGAACGACGTACTTAGATAAATTAAAAGCGATAAGATTAGACCAACGATCCTTTGTTATGGGGATATCAGTTGGAATGGGAGCAGAGGATGGATTAAAATGTTCACACCTGGTTGAACGTAGGTGTAATTAGTAATGAATTTTCTGTTCCCCTTTTGGATGCAGCAAATGTGTAGCATTTCAATCGGGATTACAAGTTTTCAAAAGACTTGGTAGATCCACACATGAATGAATGAGAAATTGTGAAAAATTCACTGTTTAAATGTTATTCATTCGATAAATATTATCATTGAGAAAACTCGTCATGGCTGCAATGATACATAAAAATTCAATATGAAGAAAAAATGTTTGAAACAAGACTTTTTAGTTGCTTAAATATTATATAAAAAAAATCTAATTTAAAATAGTTGTGTACTTATGTCGTGCAACTTAATGACATTATTTCACGAAAAATTAATAGTAGTTATTTTTACAACTACTATTCAATTATGGAATATTTAATTCTAATTCACAAATGTTGTTGAAAAAAAAAATGTTTGTAAACATAAAGGCTAGCATTTATTTGTTTTTGTTACCCAAATAATAGCGAGATTATTTCAGAAACACTCTCTTATCATTATCGTACTGAGATTTCATCTTACCTGGCTGCGAATGTATCTGAGCTAATGTTGCTGTATGTAATAAACGGTATTCCTCCTCGTTTCCAGGCAACGCAACACCGCTATGTCGGCGAACATGAACAACTACATCGACGTGGTGATGATTCAAGTTGGACCGTGGATGAACACGCATCTGGTTCCCATGGCGCTGCCCGATGTGGTCGAAGGGTTTGAGCATGTACGTATAAATTGAAAAAGAATTGCCCTGTGCTTTAGTTTTGGCTGTTACCGTGAATTTTTTGCTTACTGCTTCGATAACACGTTCACCTTCTGTTCCCGTGTAGCGCCCAATCCTGATCACCTACCATGGCGAGCTGGCACTTACCAACGGCGTGTTCCACACCATCCACAGTGTGGGCCGCAATGGAAATGCCATGATGCACTACGACCGTCAGTTGCTACGCGTCGCCGTCGGAGCCAACATTCGACAGCTCGGTGTAAGTATGGCGAGGAACGTGTACTGCTGGAATGTGCAACGAGGAAGAATTGTTCATGAGAATTTGGTAAACGTCTGGATTGGTAGTTGGATCCACTTCTTGGAAAGTCGCTCGATAGGGCGTTGATTCAGTACAAAGTACATGAGGGCTAACGAAAAATGTGTATGGTTGTTTGAACCAGGCATGTAGCTCGGAAATAGTATGTGCACCTGTATGTTAAATGCGTATGAGCTGGCCAGGTTAGGTAAATTACCATATTTGATTTTCTTGGTACACTTGTGAAAAACAAAATTAAAAATCAAATCGATTATACTTTTTTGATTATCTGCTATTGATTACTACCTAACGAAGAATTGCGTAAATTATGTTTGAACTAGGATTTTTGTCGAACATATTTTCTCTTCGGTAGTGTTTTTTTTCAATGGGGAGTATCTTTTTTCCGTGTGACGTTATAGAGTGAATATAAAAGTGGAATAATTTCTTCTTCTTCTTCTTGACACAACACAATCGCTGACGATCAAGGCCTACCTGTATTCACTAGTGAAGTGGGCTTGGCTTTCAGTGGCTTTTTGTTACCATAGCAAGATAGTCAGTCCTACGTATGGGGGCTCGGTCTATTCGAGGCTTGAACCCATGTCGGGCATGTTGTTGTTAAGTCGTTCGAGTTGACGACTGTACCACCAGACCGGCCAATTAATTTACGATTAATTTACGTGGAACAATAATTTTATCAATCACCCAACTCGCTCTGACTAAAATAAAAAAAAATACAGTTTTCACAGCATAAAGGTAAAGTCATAATAACGCAATCTGCGCAATGCAATGATTGATACATTTCTGCGAATGATTTTGATTGATAAAAATATTTTGAGCGATTGATAAAATATTGATGTAACAATGCATATCAATTGCAGTATACTTAATTCTGGAAGGAAAAGGTATACTTAACGTAGATTTTCCGTTCAACTGGATATGTAAATTTTGGATAAATATTTTTTTTAATGAACTGTTTATGCTTATTTGCCAACCATGCCTACAATGTGCCTGTTTTTTTTTGTTTTTGATTTGTTTTGAATGATAATATGGTGAGAAAAACAAAAAAATAATGAATTTTCTACTAAAATGCAATTAATGTGAGTATATCGTTCAGATTGAATAATATTTGTGATAAAATGTCGTAATCATTGATAGCGATGATAACAAATGGCTTTGCTCAGTAATCCTAAGGAATCCTGAAAAATTTGAACTCATATAAGAAAATAATGGATTTGTTTTTTTCGACTGAACGGCACCAATTACCGACTAAATCTTTAGTAAAAATCCTAACAGGATAAACGTTTTTATTATTTCTAATTAGCCGTTTGGGATGTATCTTAGAGCACTTAAACCACTCTTGCTTACCAGCACTTTAGGAAAGTGTACTCTGTTATAAAATCAACGAAACATAAACAATAATTTGGCCAATTTCTATATATTTCAAACGAAAGTGCTTTAAGCCGGGTTATGTCGGCCGAGACTCTTGTAGTCTTTACTTTTAATGACCTGGGCTATTTGTGACACAGCCGGTTTATTTATGTGACCCTATTGGATCATCTTTATGTTATTCATTCAAGGAGTAGTCTTTCTAAGTCAGGAAGGGCATGTTGTTTTGTTGCATGCTTGACTTGACAGCTCTACCAGGGGTCGAAAGTTGAATGATTTATAGTTGAAGACGTTAAGATGAAATAATTTGATTAACGAATGATTAGATTTTTTTATATAGACTTTTCATAAGCTGGCAGTTATTCTTTTATTCTTGCTAAAGTGTTCTCAGCAAGGTTTGATTGATGAATTGGAACGAATAGCAGAAAACCTTCAATCCCACTGCTTTGCAACGAAAATATTTGTATGATAATACTGCAAGTAATAGTATGATAATCTCACGTCAAACAATACAAACCACAGGCAACCGGTATTGCAGTGAGGCGTAAAATAAGATTCAATATCGTCAACTCGCCGCCGACGTGGTCGTCAAGATGTACCAACGGTGTGCCTCGTTAAACAGGTCCTCCCGTGGTGTGCTAGCGAAATGAATTATTCAAAAAGCAAGAAATTATTCTTACGCCCCCAGAGGAGGCTAGTGCGGGTGTGCATTGACAACGCCACGCCACCAGGACCGCCCTAGACTATACCCAAGGTGGTGGAGCCTCCACTCATCCTCAATACCCGTCGTTTGGCAAGGGTTTTTGCAAGAGAATCCTGTGCGCGGCGAGGGTTAGTGCAAGATCTGGATCGGTAAAGCTATTCGCTGTATGGAATAAATGGAAGCATCCACCGGAAGAAGGTGTATATGCGAGTGTGATTTATTCAACGAGCAGCAGCAGCACCAGCACCTAGCTCGCGGGAACATGGAACGAGTGACTCGTTAGAAGGGTACTCGCCTCGGGACTGAGAAATTGAGTCACCTGCACCGTGACACAACAGTTCGTCAAATGCGAATGAGACGAGACTTGCTATTTCCTTGTGCCAGATTCGTGGAAAATTCTTGCGGATAACGGGTTCGGGTCTTTATTGCTTGGCGATAGGAGCGAGCTTTTATGATGAAGCTGCAACCATAGCACGGTACCACTCGCCCTCCCCGGTGTGTATGTGTGGTTCGGCGGAAGAGGAAGCAGAAGAATTTATATGTTTTTCTTATTTTCTCTGCACCGAACTCGGGCCGTGTCTGGTGGGAATTTCCCCCCTACCTTGCGTTGGCTTGCACTGTGTTGCGTTGGCTGGAAAATGAATTTGTCTAAATTTATCATTCTAACGACTTTCCCACAAGACACAAACACATTGACGGGCGTGCGTTCAGGTAAGTATCGCAGATGTGGTGCGTGCTGATACCGTCCTCAAAGTACCTCCCGCTCCATGCTCTTCGGTGTCATGTCGGGGGAAGTGTAAAAGTGCGTTAAAGAACACCGCATGAAGGAAATTACGCACAGTGGGTTTTGTTTTCCTTCTCTATTTTTTTTATGAAAATTCCCGTAAAGTGATGGCAAGTTTCCCCACACCGCGAAAAAGAGAACCCGAAAGCGGAGAACCTTACCGTGCCGAAGTTTCTCCGTGCCGAAAGCCTGCTACTACTAGACGCGGTACCGTTTTACCACATTCGTCGTCTTGTGATTAAACAATGCTTGAAAATTTATTACCTCGGATATGCGATACCGAGAAACGAGTCACATTTAATTTGCTTTTCATCGCACGCGTGTGTGAGTGTGACTTTTTTTTTGGGGTGTTGGCTGTTGTTGTTGCCGTTTCTTTGCCTTTGAGGAAAGCCTTCCCTTGCCTCGACGGAACCGGTTGATGCGGTGGTGTGCTCCGGTATGGCCTACGGCGTTGTAAGAAAGCGGCTGGGGGGGGGGGAATAGGGGATTGTGACAGAAACAACAATACGGGCAGAAAGAGAGAGAGAGAGAGAAAAAACACGGGAGAAAGATGTTGTAAAAGGTGTCGAAAGTTGAGCAAGTCGGCAGGTGGAGAACGCAAACCAAAACGCCATTAAAACCTGATCCGGGGAAAACCGGCTGATTGTGCTAGAGGGGGGTGTGGAATGTTGAGCCACGTGTTGGGGCAAGGTGTACCTGAAATCTTCTCCATGCTCCTTCTCACTTTTTTGCTGGTTGGAGGCGTTAGTACACCCATGCCGAGGTGTTGGCGAAAGGTGAGTGGATTATATTTTTTCCGTAAAGATACGGTTGACGCCCAGACCGAATGGACAGATGTGGTTACGCGCCTGGTGCTGAAGAGTTGCGCACCGACGATGGCTTATGCCATCCAACACTCCCCCCGGTCGCTTATTCTCTGCGCATGCAAAGGGTGCCAGCTTTCCGTGTTTATTACGGTTTTGGGGCAGCAACCGGACGACGGGGTAGGGCTTTCCTTCCCAACTGGTGCCAAACACTTTCAGGGCAATTATTGTTGTTGTTTGTGGGTTGGTGTTGTCGATTAAAGAGCGAATTGCTAGGTAAGGGTGGGGAAGTTTTGTTTATTCTTTCCCAAACGCCCACATTCTCCTTCGAGTGCGATGGCATGCAATGGAAGGGCTGATTGTATGTGTGTGTATGTAGTTGGGGGGAAGGTGGGAAGATTGGAGGCAGCAATAACAAAAACGTGAATCCCACCAAAGTGTTTGCTCTTAACGCGAGTTTTTCTCCGATCGCTGCAAGTTTCGCCGAAAGGGAACGACCTGGGTTGAAAGGGAAAAGGGAAAATCTTCTGGGTAGAGATTTGCTGGTGCTTCGGTGGAAGAAATTATTTTGCCCACTTTCGGAAAGTTTTGGAACATCATCCACCCTCGTGTGCACACACACACACACATACACACAAACACCACCCATCGTATGTGAATACTTCATCTCCTTGCTTCTGCTTTGTTTTTCACCGCCTCCGTACTGGCTGCCAGTTCACCTACGACTACTCCGCACACATCATGGACCTGGGACCGACCGGTTTCGTCGACGTCGATGTAGCGACGATGACTTTCACCAGCGAGTTCATCATCGACTTGACGGATTTCTACATCTGGATGCAGGACTTCCGCCTAACCAACATGGGGTAAGTGTTCGCCCGGTTTGTTGTATCGTTTCTTTCTCTTTTTTCGTTTTTTTCCGCCCTTTCAGCACACTCATCTCTTTGATCACGTTTCACGTTTCTCATAACATTACGACGGGGGTTCCATTCCCGTCTATCATCCTTTCCGTGGAATGGCTGTACCTTCGAGTCGAGTACGGTCGGAGCGGTGTGTGAGTTATTTGATCGGCAAAGTTGCAGCAAAACATTTAATTATTAGCGGAGAAGTTTATTTTGAGTTACTTGGAAATGTATGAGGGTATGTGTATGCGTCTATGTGAATGAGTGTTTTCTTCTTAATTTTGTAAAGTGATTCACTCTGGAAACTTTGAAATTAACTGGCACTGAAACACGGTTGAACGAGTTACTTTTTATTTACAGTACGATTGAATAACATTGAGTGCTGTTTTATGGAAGCTATGATACTCGTAAAATTTAAAAATGTGTATGTGGGCTTCTGTCACAGGCGTCTTACAACCTTCAGCCCAAGCAATCAATTTCACTCTAACTTTTATTTGCACCGATACATTTCATACATTTATTGTTTTCAATCGTGCGTTACACTGTTTGAGCCAATATCAATTTGTGAGTGAAATGAGCGTCTTGGTTTCCAATATTTGGCTCACCGGATGTTGTCTCCGACCGAATCAATAGTGCTCGTTCAACTTCGGCATGTGTGTGCGTGTGTGCCATGTGTGGCAAAAGCTTCCGGCAACGGGTTGTTCACGCTTCCATACAGTTTGATGGAAAGTGTCTCGAGTGCAATTTTGTTTTGCCTGTTGAAACTGTTAAGCTGTTTCTTACATCCTACGTACTCGCTCTTCCGTTTGCGTATTGCGTTTTGGTTGACGGGAAAGGGAAGCGGGAGCAAAATGGGAGTGACAGAAAATGGATGTTTTTTAACGACGCAATCTAATGCGCCGGGTGAAATCCGGACGGTAGACTTGATTTGCCTCGAGCCAAACACTCAAGCATGCCATACGATACGGGTGGTAGATTGCCGAAAGAAAACCCCCTAGCCAGGACGGAGACGGCAGATGCTGTTACCGGGCTCCAGTAAAACCTGGACCTGGTTGTTCTACCATTACACTTATTGTCTTTTGCCTGAGCGTGAAAGAAAGGGAAACAAACATATCGTTCTCCGGTGCGGAAGCGATTTCTTTTCCCTAGAATCCCGGAATCGTGTGAATTTCATTGTCCCGAACAGCTAACGTAACAATCATCGTTTCCTCCTGATTGGACATCATTCAATCGTGAAATTGTCACTATGCTTTGCTGCTGCGTTGAAGCTAATTTCAAACAACGGCCAGATGGCCAGGGATGAGATGAAAGTAGCAGCAGCGCCAAACAGGGGGTCAGGTTTTTATTTGCCGATCCCTATCGGCTTCTGATTCTTCCTGTGCAGCTCGGTAGTTCATTGCGCTAAAGCTCCGCTCGGTGCTGCACGCTGGTGGTGGTGGTGGTGGGAAAATAATTTAATATTAAAATTCGCCTGCTTTATTTACTGGGCGATCATTTAATCCCAATGGAAAAAGCGACGAGTTAAAGTGGCAGCACAGAGCAGGGACCTCTGTGTCTGTTTGGCTGCGCATAATGGAAGCTGCCAGCGTGTAGTATCGCCTCTTCCGATCGCTTCCGGGGCAGTGATTGTGTCACCAATGGGAAAACTTCCGGGAAACAGAATGAATAAACAAGCATAAAACTGTTAAGATAAGCAACGCAAATGTGCACAGAGCCACCCATTGGCACACACATACACGGGCTATACACAGTGCGATGACAGTGGAGTCATGCGGAACCGTGGTTCCTAATGTTCGCTGTACACCGCGGTGCCTTTGTCGCCCTCGGTGGCTTTGTGGGCTGCAATCGAATTAGTAAGATTTTTATTTCATCCACTTTTTGTGCTCGTTTGTGATATCAATCTCACTCCTGGGATGGGTCGGTGTTGTGTGGCCGTGGCCTTTTCAGCGCGAACAATAACACGCGCCGGTTCGCTGCATTGTTTGGTGCGAACGAGGAGCGCGGATCCTTTGGGCAAATAAACATTGACAGGAATGGCCGCCGTAACCCGGTACATGTGTATGGGGGTCATTATCGGGAATGTTTTGTATGCATAGCATGGCTGCCATACAATTTTATTTCCTCCCCAGCTACCCGAGTGATGAGCGCCATTGCCACGTATGCTCAGCGTTTTAAATGCCAACAAATTGATTAATCCTCTACAATGCGTTCCATTGTGATTGCAACGCATTACGCTGCAGTGGGGATGGAAGGGGCAAGTTTTATGATTGAATTAATTGGCTACGTGTGTTGCCACCGGTTGAAACCAATTATTGCACTTTAATTACTTTGGCAACTCACAGGTGAGAACGTGCTGGGGCGAAATGGTTTCAAATCATGTTACTGATATAGATTAAAAGAGAAAAACTTAAAGAAATGTTTAAACTATACCTCTTAACAAAAAAAGGAGTAATGAGTCGAGAATAGTTAACTAATTATTTATGTTGTTTTAGAGCTTATAAAAGCTAATAACAGAATTATGCTAACAGTGACAGTCAAAGAAATTTAATGAGTGTTTAGGCAATTTAGACAGTATTCATTAGTTGAGCTTAGATAGCATGCCAGTTGATCTGTTGATCTTTGATATGGATCTAGCTCTGTTTTGAATAGTTACGTTTTTTTGCAGACGAATTTTATAATTCAAAAGTTTATGTTTAAAGTTTTTTTTCCTCTAAAATCTGAGTTTTTAGTAGAATTTTCAGCTACATAGCATGTCTAACAAGAAAGCTTGCAACTGATGACTTGCGATTGTTTATTATGCTTTTATAACGATTCAACTTATATTCAAAACATGATGTGAAACGGTTGTTTAACGTATCTTTCAAAATGAACGAAAAACTACGATTTGAAGTAATAACATAAAATAAACAATTAGAATGAAAACATAATACATTCAGAAAAATGAAATATAGGGCAATAAACTCCAAAAAAGAAAAAAACATTAGATCAAAGACTGCCATCATTCGAAGAAAGTACAATTATTAATTAGCTGTGAAAATTGTTTACTGGTTTTACATTAACTAAGAACTTTAACGACTATTTTCAATACTCTTTAAATAACATTCTGAATACATTGAGATCATCAGTTAATGCAGCATATTTTGTGCATGCATTTTTATTGAATGCCATTTAACATCGTGTTCAGCAATAAAGTGTGTGTTTTTTTTATTTTCAACATATTTATCTCGCATTTAAGAAAAACGTTTTTACCAAAAGCCGAACAAAACCGCTCCAAAAAGCTCATGAACAAAACCACTCCGACGCATCGATCGCCCGGCAGTGAACAGTGTAAACTTTGATTGTTTAATTTTGTTCGTACAACCGCATCCATAATTCACGCCCCTGTCAATAATGAGCCCGGACCCGGGCTGCTGCCGGCTGATCCTGTGGCCAATTGCTTTGGACAGTCATTATGAGCGGCATCATAAAATATTAAGCGTGGGATAACATATTTATAGCGGCCACAGACAGCCACATATGTCACCGAGCTCGGTAAAAAGTGGTCAGTTGATCTGGTCCTGACTGTTAAAGCCATCCAAGCCCGCTAACGAGAGGCCGCTTTAATCGCCGTATGAAAACCCCGGACCGGGCGTGTGAGCTGGAGGGATGCCGATGCTTGCAAATAATGTACGGACACAGACACAATGCGCCACACTTGACACTGGTAGTGCGGGCACAATCACACAAAGCCGAGTGGTTGTTGTGCTTTTGAACGGGCTTTAGCATGCTGTTAACCTGATTGAATGGGCATAATTGAAGTGAAACCCTCTTTTTTGCATCGCTTAAGTGGTCGCACCGCGACGAAAATCGGAACAATATAAAGCAACTTTTCTAGATAAACCACTGCAATGGGTTCAAATCGTTAGGTTTCATAAACTAACCGCTCAAGTGCGATCGTGTTTATTGCGTGTTAAATGGAGATTTATTTAAAGTGCGCTTAAACATAGCTGGCACTTCCCCAGTCACGGTTCCCAGTGGAGGAACTGTTCCCATTTTTGTTAT
>AXCO02007607.1:0-16308 GCA_000473525.2 Anopheles melas | reverse complement strand
GCTCAAAACCGCTTCACTCACGACCGCTCCCACAGTGGTCGGGAAGAGCAAATCCGTCGCTCGGCCGCTCGCTGTGTCTGCATGAGCGAGATGGCGCATCGGCGGATGCTGGGCGACGTTGCTTTTTTGTTTTTTTTTTATTGAAAACGGGCGCTCACGCTCGCTCTTTTCGTGGGAGCTCTTTCGGACGCGCTTTTTCTCTCGCTTCCCACGTGAGCTCGCTTGTGGCAGACGTTCGACGGGAACGCGAGCAAGCGCTGCACTTTTCTCGCACGTGTTTGGAACTCACGCTCTTTTTGAGGGCACTCACGCTCCCTCTCGCACTGTTTTTACGTCTCTAGCCGATTTAATTCTTGCTCTTTGTTGTGGAGTGTGCAACATACGGAAGAGAGGAACTCACTCAGAAATATTCGAGCTGTTGCTGCTCGAATGCAATGCTGTGGTTCCTAAAAGCATTATGGCAAGAAGGGGTTTTAGGGAGATTTTCTCAATGTTGAAGGTTTGAATATTATTTCCCAATCATAAATATAATTACTGCTGCTAAGCTTGGCTCGAAAATAAGGTTTTAAAATGGAAGATGCCTTAGAAATGGGACAGGGAACGTCTTATTCCCCCAAACATAACCGAAAAGAAGTTGGTTCAAAGTTCCAAAACCCTTCACGAACACAAAAAGAGCGAAAAATGACCTACTGCTACTCCACGCGAGCCTGCATGGACAGAAGAAATAAATTAACAATAAGTAGATTTCATTGTTCTAGCTTGTGCTTAGCACTCGCACGTTTCTGTACTTCACGTCACAAGCCGCCTCAAAAACATCTTAGAACCTCCTTGGTGTTTTGCATTAGAAGCCTTTCGTTTGCTGGAATTTCTCTCCGACGCTCTTGGCACTGTACAAGGGCGGTTTCGTTCGCGGCAACCCCCTTCTGCACTGCTCGCGAAGAATTGAGAAGGCGACGGAAATCATGTTTTTCTTCCGCGATCGCCTCCGCCCGCCTTCGGAAGCTGTTTGGTGAGAATTACCTTCCACCGATGGCCTTGCTTTGGTAGGCAGTAATGGGTCGCAGCGGAAGCGTTCTCGGATGGAATGCTGAGCTTGTTGCATAGCAGACGCTCCACTTACGAGCGCGAGTCGCTCCGAGTCTTTTAAGCCAGCCCACCGTGCTCGGGAGTGGGCATTGCAGCAGACCACGGTGTATATAAATCGTTCCGCCAGCACTGCGAGCACCTCGGTCTCTATGATTTCGGTGCCGAGTTGTCGTCCAAAATGGTGCGGAACCGGCGAGCTTTGCAGGAGGGCAGCCACGGAGAAACAAGGTTGCTGGGGTACAGCACCCTCATCAGAAACCATCATCTGCACCAAGCTCCCGGTACGACCATGCAATAGATAGTTTATGAGCGATTGCACACATTGCTTATCAACTGGAGTCGACAGGATCAGCGCGCGTTTTCTTTTTGCGGTCCTGTCGCTACCGTCCCGAAATGTCCCGAAATGCCACGATTCGCATCGAATGGGAGGAGTTGCTTTGCTTTCACCCTGCACCACTCCGGAGGGCATCAAGATTTCGATTCAAGAACAACTCCTGCCGGCTGATTGCCATCTCATACAGCGTCGGGACAGGTCCCTGCACTACGGCAAACTTCCAACGTCGAACGGACCTTGGACTGGTGCAGCCGAGCTGCAATCTAAATGGGCAACCGCCATGTCCAGCTTGGCTCATATCGAATGTCCGGGAGTGTACTCCTCAACTCACATATCAACATGCGCATATACACACATTTGGGGGTTCGTTTGTGATCAAATATTCTCTTTCATCACACCTAAAACCTAATCTTGTTGCCACGCCAGGCCAGAGTGTACGGACGAGAGACCCGGCTCGGAGCAAACTTTATCCCATTTCCGGACCCGGGAGAAGGGGAGGTGGGAGGATGGCTGCACATTAGCATAGCTAATGCCCGGACGACCATTCTGCTGCTTTGCTGAGCCGGTTCCAATGGCTGGTGAAGGTTTTCGGGTGAGCATTACCGATTTTTACCCTAGCTCCCTGGACTGGACAGGACCTTTGACTGGACAGCAACCGCTCGGGACGGTGCTCTGCCGGTTGCCGGTGCAGGACGGTATGCTCCGGTACTCGGTATCGATTTGACACCACCACCAAGGGCGACCGAGCAACCTGTGCATCGTGGCAGATGATGAGCGGAGTCTAGATAAGGGTGAGCCGGTGTGGGACCCCGTATGAACCCAGCAATTGGGGAACTGTAATACGGCTTGAGGTGTATGGTTTACAGAAAGAGAGGACTATGTACTTCTAGATTTAATGTACATTTATTTACATTTTCAATAAAACAGTACAAGTACAGCACATCGAGAGCCACTTAGGAATTAAAAATGATGGCCTTAAAATGTATATTTTACTACTAATTTATACTTTAAAAATGGCTTTTCTTTTAGTGACATGTTATTCTATTCATGATTTCAACGACGATGTTGATTAGTTCCGTTAATGAGGAAATTCTACGTTAAAACAATTAAATATTACAGACTATGTTTTGGGGGAAGTAACAATCGCTCGGATACCATCTAGTTATGAAAGCTACAAGAAAAACATACACAAAAAAGCATAAGCTGAAAAAAAAAACAAAAAGGGAAACAAAAAGTAAAAAAAAATAGGAAAAAAATCAGCAAACGATTAAATAGACAATTTCAGCAAGAAATATAAGAAGCAATAGATAAAATAAAATAGAATAGTTCAAGCGAATAGCTAAAGCGTTCACAATACAAAATATTAAGAAACGCTTAAAAACATTGAACGCCTGCTAACGGCTAGATCGTGTACTCTAGCTGATCGTCGCAAACACTCCAAAGACAGAGATGATTGATTCCTTCCAAAATACGTTTGACCACATGAAAGACTAACCCTTTCCTCGTCCTCTCTCCCCTCCCTGCTACTCCACATGCAACAATCATTTAAATTCTAATGAAGCTCTTCAGTGTTTGCGTCTGGTAGATGCGTAGAAACCAACCGACCGACCAGGCATGCAGGTTCAATTTGCGTGCTTCCTCCGGTCGTGATTCATTAGCGATCGAGGCGATTGTTTCGCTCAACCCCCGTCCACCAGTCTTCGTGGTTCTCAATGTGTGGCACGGAGGGAAGTACGCCCGTCCGCGAGCTATTTTCCGCTCGCCCCGTAAGTGATGTTCCGTGACCGGTTCATTCGCGACTCGGACTCCACGTTTTGCCCCGATGATGGATGGATCGGGCAGTCCAGCTGGATCGGGTGTTGAGTGTTGGAGTGCCATCATTAGTGTGGGTCCAGGGGTCACGAACCGTTTTGTGTCTGCGTTTCTAACTGCTTCGAACGATCCGCTCCCTGCCCCCAATGGATTGGATTATTTATTCAAAAAGGACCTCCACTCACTGAGGCGGCCGGCGTCCTTCAGGATCGGATTGTACTTTCGTGCTCACCGCCTTAACTTTTCTTCGTTGTTGGCCCTTCGGTCGCTCGGAGCGTTACCATTCGGAGCGGGAGCTTTTTTACTGCTGCAGCTTTGCAAACGTTCGTCCTACTCCTTCCCAGAATCTAATGCACAGTGACACGCCGCTTTCATCCCAGGTCCTTCGGAAGTAAGAATCAGCAAATCGTTCCAGTTGCCCAACAAAAAAATGGAACCCAGACAAACGGTTCGCACAACCAAAAAAAGAAGCACAACCTGTCCTTCAGCTTTAGGACGGATGAATCACGCACTCACACAGGCGGCCGGCCAGCTCAGATGAAAAAAGGATGCAACCCAACTTGACCTTCCTCGGCTTGGAGTGACTGTGGCTGTGGGGGCCTTCCCGTGACTAGTTTATGATAAGGGTTAAGGGAGGACATTTTTTCCCCGAGTTTGCTTCTCCGGTATCCTTCATCATATCACCTTCCCGCGCTTTGGGGATTTATATTCCTTTTTTTTGCACGCAGACAAGAGCTGTCGAAGCTTGTTCGCGCCGGGCGGACATTGGTCCCATGCTGCGGCGCGGGAAGAAAATTGAAAGCGCCGGAAGGCCGCTTCGGAGCGCAATGCAGACGGGAAGAAAGCAGCAAACTTCCGCTTAATTAGGCCCGGAACCGGTGCGGGACACAGTGTGTCACGGTGCTGACAGTTGCGATGAAGTTTTTTTTTTGTGCGTGCGTGTGTATCGGTGCTCGATTCTTTGCTTTGTTTGCTATGCAGATTTTGTGAGTGTGTGTATGTGAGTGCGTTTTTTTAGGGTGAAAAGTTGCGTCCCAAGAAAAAGGATCGTGAGAACGGAATGATTAAGTAAGCGTCGCTGTTTTCTTTTCACAAAGGGTTACTGTAACTGCCATCGCTCAGGCACTGGAGCAACATGCTGATCGGAATGGAGCTTTGAGATTTTAAAGGATGCCTTTTTGAAGGACTTGCACAAACAAGAGCAACAAAAAAGATCCATTGAAAGGTTACACAACGACTCTGCGAGGATGAGGTGTGCATGCTTGAAAGAGTTTTTGTTTTCTTACTGTTCTGAAACCTGAACTTTTTCCTAATGTTGCGCTAGAAACTGATGTCGGTCGTAGAAGTAGCTTTAAAATCTGAACTCGTCCCGCACAAGCTACAGCATTTGTCCTTGTCTAGATATCATCCATAACTATGTTACCATAGACATCTATCCATAACTTTGGTAACAATACTCCAATACTCCAAACATATCCTCACATCACGAATATTCTAGGCTAAATCTTAGGGCTAAATCTGCCTTGCTTTCAAGCCCATATCCTTGTTTATAGATTTGTATGGAATCCCAAGTTTCGATTCTTTTAGTTTAACGTTTTCAAAAACATCTGAATTGGATCATTCCGGACATGCGATGAGCCTTTTGAAGGTCACAAGTTGTCTTCAAAATCCTGATATTAGGGCCCTTCACGATTCTAGTCAGTTTTTTTTGTATGGAGTTTGACAGTTGGAGGCTGAAATCATGTAAATACTCCACACAAAACCACACATAAAACAAGCCTGTAATTTTCAGTCTAGATTATTCTAGCCTAAAAGCTAAAATTAGATTCGAGTACCTGCTCGAAAAATGGCAAAACAAGGAGGTGCATTAAAGAGATCTGGTGATGGAATCCAGAATCAAAGTGTATATAGTCCAGGTGGTCTCATAGCATGTTTTTATAACCAAATTTGAATATCCCTTTTTTGACAGGATGGGTGAAAACTTTTGTTCAATAAAACTTTCTGGAGGCTTGACGAATACACAAAACACTCACAAAACACATACAAAAATTAGCCTTCTAAATTCATACACTTTGAGATAAGCCCACCTGTATATTACACCTGCTCGAAAACTGCTATATAATGCAAACAACTGACAGACTGAAAATTCAGCCTACGAACTTAAAACGGAAAGGGCCCCATTGATGTTTTTAAACTGCTACAAAACGCCCACTTCCCGTATCTTTGTTCTGCTAATACTACACCTTACAGTGAGTTTTTGTAGATATTAAAGGATGCCTTTTCAAGGCACTAACAATAGCCGCAATATCCAGTAGAAGGTTACTTTTCTGGATCTTGATCTTGCGCTCTAAAGCTGCCATTAGAAACTGGAGGTCCAGGTGTAGTCTAAATAAATGTTATTGTCCCACGCAGAATCTATCGCTTACATATGTCTATATATCAATCATGAACATCTATCCATAATTCTGGACTCAATATCTCATGTTCAATACAGACTGTTACATCGATCGCGAATATCTTAGCAGTTTCCTAGGGACAAGACCTAAGTTGTTTGTTGTTCAATTGCTTAGACGTTTTCAAACCATCTGAACGGATTAATTTTCAACCAGTTGTGTATAAAATCCTCATATTGATCACCCCAAACTCCAACAACGCACTTCCCATAGCATTCCACTGCACCGTGCCGTGCACCCTCCAGTGACATTCCACGCAGTAACCAAAAGGTCACTGATCGTGCCAAAGTTCGGCCGCTTCCTTGGAATTAATTTACATGCTCCAGAGCAGCTCGGCTTCCATCCCACCCTTTGCTGCCCCTCTTTGTCTCCCTCCCCGTTGGGAGGGCTTCATTACCAAACCACGCCGCGAAGAATTTCGTTGGCAAAACAGGCTCCCAAAGCGCAGCAGCGACGGGCCCAGCCCAACCGAAACCCGATTGATCCAGCCCTCGGATAGAGAAGGCAGCGCGAACCGCTCAACCGAAAGCCTACTAATTCGTGTGATCATGTAGTCGCGTGTGAGTGCAGTGCCGCATTATCTTCATCCTTCCACCGCTCTATCCCGCTCACCCTGTGTTTGCTGTGCTAATGTTGGTAGCGCATGCAAGGCTCTACCCCAAACCCAAACACGGCCCGGGAAGGAATATTTATTTTAATGTGCATTTAAGTAACCGCACGGCCGCATGGGAAAGGCAACGGCCGGCAGCGGTATTAAGTGCCACGGTACAAGAGTACTCTCCCCTGTGACTGCCCCACCTCGCCCAGGTCCACCCATGTGACTGGACCATGCAGGCAGGTATCGACTCGATCGATTTAATGGGAAGAAGTCACC
Source organism: Anopheles melas (assembly GCA_000473525.2). NCBI lineage: Eukaryota > Metazoa > Arthropoda > Insecta > Diptera > Culicidae > Anopheles > Anopheles melas. Next base: position 9,749 of record AXCO02007607.1, on the reverse strand, counting down.
CGGGAGTCGCGTGTCCGAAATGGGCAAAATAACTTCACCTCCCACACCCCGGCCACTGGGAAAAGGAGGCAGCTTTTGTTCTTTACCTTGCCCTCTCCACCATTAAACCCCTTCTCCGTGGTCAATTGAAAGCAAGGAGAGGGGAACAAAACCGCTCACGGAAGGCGAAGAATCGCGAGATTTCCCATTTTCCCTTCCCAGCGTTCATTTTCCTTTGCCAGGGTTTCACCGCTGCATTACGTTTGTTTGCTTTGTGTTTGTATGGATGTGTGTGTGTGTGTGTGTGTGTGTGTGAGTGTGTATTTGAATGCACAACCACTGCGAAATGTAAATCCCACTCCCGTTTCGCTCCCACTCCCGTCGGGACGAAGGCTAAGTGTTTACTTTAATTATGTACAAATTTGAGTGTTATTTTTTTCTCCATTCCACCCGTGCCCCTCTAATCCTTTCTGCTCCTCACAATCGTGTGTTTGTTCGCCATGATCTTGATCATCACCCGCACGTTCGTCGCTGTTGCACATTTTTAAGCTGCTGTGCATTGCTGTGAGTGTGTGGTGCGGTTTTTGTGCTTTGTTTTTTTTTTTTTTTTTGGATTACACATGCGGCATGGAACGCGGGAGTCGCCGAATAAGGGAATCAATGGACATCGTTTAATGTGCTTTACCTTTAACCTGATGCTTTCGTTTCGTTTTCGCTCAACAGTAAGTACCGATTTGGCTCTTGAGGCTGTAAGCAAAGCACGCTTTTTAAAACGAAAAGTGTTCGATTATGAAAAGCTCTTCCCCGGCATTCCTCGCAAAGAAACAGAAACAAAACAGAAATAAAACCCTCTCGCATAAATTGAACTCATTATTTCTAGCTTAAAACTCAGCAAAGTGCACGAGAGACGGAATCAAGCACACGGAAAGGAATGATGGCTCCGTGCTCTCTTGCCAGGATCGTCCTCTGCTCGTGCAGCGCGCGCGCGCGTGTGTGTGTGTGTAAGCGGGCGGGAAGGGTGCTGGGCCGGGCGCGCTGTTGCAAATGAATTGCATCGTAGTTATCGAGATTTAAATTTTTCTCAACACTTCTGCTTGCCCCCGCCAGCCCCCAACGCCACACAGCGCACGAGGGCGCGAGCGCGCGCGCGTTCGCCCACTCGCTTTCCTCATTATCGCTCGGGCACGGTTTGTTGCCGCCATTGTTGCCCGAGCGCTCGATTTGCCTGCTGCCCAGCACACCGGCAGAGCTGAGGGTGGTTGTGGGCTGTGTGTGTGTGTAGTTTGTTGTTGTGTTGTGGTGTTGTATTATTTCTTCAGCTGTATGCTGCGACCCCCAAAAGGGATTGGGATGGGAATGGGACAGTTTAGCTGCTTTCGAAACTGCCGCATTTCCCTGCAGCGCACTGCCGGGCGGAAGCAAATGGGTGAAAATGTAGTGGGGAATGTGTTTGGTGCCGTTGCTGTTGGTGTAGGAGTTTCAATTAAAAACACCAAATTACCTTTCAAGGCTTTGTGCGGTGCTTTGTTATGCGCGTCCTCCGCGCGAAGCAGGGCGTGCGAAGGCAACACGAAGGCACGAACGGCCGGCACAAAAAGCCCCTGCAAAAATTGATGCATCAATGCATCCGCGATTCCCGTCATGCAATACCCAACGTTTCACCAAACATCCCCCCCCCCCTGCTTCAATACTGTTGCCCTTTGCCGTGCGCAACAAATCGTTTGAGTGTTAATTTAATTGTGCCTGCTAAAGATTCGTACACACCCGACGGCCCGGCCCCAGCGCTCTTTGAGTGAAGCAGGAAGGGCAGTGGGGACTCCACCACTTGATGCATTAATGCAAAATCAGTGCCTATGTGTGTGTGTGTTGAGGTAGGGCTGAGTTGAGGAGAAAAAGGGGGGGGAAAGCATTAAAATAAAACAACGTTATGGGAAAACGGAGACTTGCACGCTCGCGTTCAAGGGAACGATGGGGAAATCCTGGGAGACTCGGTCGGTCGGTCGGGTTGGTTGTTTCGCGCACCTACCTTTAAGCGGCACAAATGCACACTGGACCGTTTGGGTTTGGGGGAGCAGGAGTGCAGGCCATGGTACAAAGGGGGTAGGGAAATCGCGCAGTCGCTTCGCGAGCTATTTAATTTCATCCCATTTAGGCAGACATTCCAAGGCAGAAGATCGCTGTCGCTGCGCTTTCGGTGCTGCGCTTTTATAATGCGCGAGGTGTTAATTGTCGTGAAATAGCGGCGGAAAGGTTTGGAGGAGGGGTGAAAATGAGGCACCACCGTAGCGCAAAAAACGTGACATAAAGAGCCCGTCCCGGAATGACGACAACGCTGCGGCAACAAACAGCTTCTTGGGGCGCTGTTGCGACTATTTGCCGGTTTGCCCATTTCCAATTCCCATCTATCGGGACGAAAGAAGAGAAAGGGGTGTGGAGGAGGGGTGGGTGGGCTAGCCGCATACTGCACCGTGTTTTTTTGTTGTTTCATAAATTTCGATTTGCTTATAGCAACCGCCCACGAATAGCGAGATGGAGAGAAGAAAAAAAAACACGCAATTATCAAAGCTGAAGCTGTGCGGAGAACCGTTGGCGGAGAGGTTGGTGACCACACTGGGTCGCGGAGCGGTACACGGTTCGGACGAATGATAAGCGAACGAAGCGTGAAGTCCGTGAAGCGAGTCAATTCCATCAACTCCGCTAAACGCTAGCCTGTCAATAAGGGGGCAAACACTGCACACGCACGGGGATGGCGGGCGTGCGGGATCTAATTCTAAGCGTGTTTTATGGGGGCTGATGACTACACCCGCTCCTCCTCCTCCCAGTGTTTGAAGCCCCCTTAGCAGCACGATTTGGGCGGACTGGAGCAGTTTAAGCAGTGTGCGCGCACAGCCATAAAACATGCTGGAAGAAGCTTAATTTAGGAATCACTGGCTGGCGAGGCTCTCTTGGGAGGAGACGCTGACGCTTCCGAAGCGGTTCAGGTGCTGAGCTGTCTGCGACCTTTCAAAATGCCATTTATGACATAAGCCTAATGAGCTATCTTAAAGTATGCAGTAAAAGCTTGAGTGAGCGAATTTGAAGAAATAAGTTTTGCTGGATGTTTGGAGCAGTGACCTTAGGAATTCTGAAGGTTTGCGAGATCCGAGAGCACTAGACTGTTGAAGATTTTTCGGGAACTCTCTGGACACGAGACGAGGAGGTAACATTTGAACACGAGAGCTCAACTGTTAGGATGACTCCGCTGATTCCGCTTTGATACTAAGGATTTTTACTTCTGTTTTTTTTTTCAACTCCAATATCCAATAGAGCCTGGCTGAAGTTACCATCGTGAAACAGGCATCCGAGTTTGAAGACACTCCTTGACATTTACAGGCTCCGACCAGCAAGACGATACAAAGATGCCAAGTCGTTGCCAGCATATTAGCAAGCGTTTATCTGCCGGCGGCAACACGCCCTCCCGTAATTGCGCCAAAGAACCTAACCCTAACAATTGGTGCGCCCTTGATCGCCTGTTCTGTGTTGGATCCGTTGCGGCTGGTTTTATGTTTTTGGGCGGTTGGGTGGGGAGGGGGTTCGATTTCGGTGAAGATCTTTGGCATTGTCGGTCCCTGCTTTTCCACCTGGGATGTAGTGCTGTATCCTCAGCGAAAAAAAACAACAACGCCAAAACAACCTTTCTTTTTAATGCTCTCCCTCAGCCTGTAGCCCGTTCCGTTCAGCGCAGCACAATTCAATGAGCACATTTGCTTGGTTTCTTCTGACTTGTTGCGTTCCGTTGTTTTTTTCTCCCTCCCCATAAAACCAACCTCTAACCCCTTCCCGTCTTCCCTCTCCCTCTCTAGCTCTCCTACTTCTCCTTGTCTCATATCACAGCATCTTGCCCGGCGACCTTACGGATACATTATTTCCCGCTTCCCGGCCCGGAGGTGGCCGACCCCACGCTGACAGTACGCGGAAAACCCGCGCACCGGCTGGGTTGGGTTGTTCCGTCCACCAACCCTCCCTTCACCCCCACAACCCTTCCCAGGCCTTCCCAAACGGCTGGCATTGTATCCGGTTAAAAGCCAGTGCCAGTGAGAGGTCGGGCACATGTTTTGCTGTGCGCGGCCGCCGCCGCCACTCCACGCTTGTGCCCCGGCGTACGTAACAATGTACTATAAATTATTATTTGATTTTGATTGTTGAGTGTTCCCCGCTCACAGATGGGGTCGAAAGCTCTCCGCGCTTGGGTGGGGCCTCGCCCGAGCTCACCCGAACTAGGACACTCTCACCCCGGACGGTCGCACGGAGCTCAAGCTCTAGGGGCAGGGAATGGTGGCCCTGTGGTCGGCGCGATAGAACCAAACTGGATCGGGTCATTGGAGTTTTACGCCTGCTCCGGAGTGAGAAGCTGAGCATCAAAATAAGCGCTCTAGGACCACGCAGAAACATCGTGTAAACAATGTTCAAGCCGGTCGCGCACTCACTTTTGCTCCAAGAAACTTTTTGCCGGAAACGCTCCAGGGCATGACGCGGGATTGCGGGAAGAAACGGGCAAACGAAGGAAGGCAGTATGGGAGGGTGAGTTTGATACAACACAGCGGGCGGTGCAACATCGGACCCGCGGATATGAAGCATTCGATGCGTGTAGCGCGATTGTGTGCCATCGTGTGGGTGTGGTGGCGTGGGTTTTGCCCTTACCTTCCCTGTGGAACACACAGCGAGAGTGCGAGAGAGTGTGTGTGTGTGTGTGTGTGAGAGAGAGAGAGAGAGAGAGAGAGAGAGAGAGAGAGAGAGGGGGCGAGCGCACGGTCCGCTGTTTCCCGCATTCCGGGCCCAATAGTTTTTGCTGGTGCCTGACTTATGCTTCTATCTTGCTGCCGTCCCCTTGCTCCAATCGGCAAGATGTTCTGGGCGGGGGTGATTGTGGTTTTCCGAAAGACAAAAGTCTAACCTCGCCCTGACGGTGACGAGGTCATACATTGTCTTTCCGAGATTTCGAAAAAGGAAAAGGAAGACAAGAAAGGTGCAGCAAAAGGAGGGTGCGAATCATGGTGTACGAATTAAAGCGTTCGTTCAACCGTATTGGGAGTTCGTTTGCTGTAAGTTTAGTTTGTGGTTCACGGAAGTACTCTATGGAGTACGCTTATTCTTCATAATTGACCACAGCTTGAGTGCAATTATTTTTTTTTTCGGTTGCTTTCGAAAGACTGACTTGTTAAAAACAACTCCAATAAGTTTTCGTGGCAACTGCAGCTTCGGTTTTGAGGTTTTATTTATGTATATATATATTTTTTAAATTAGCAACATCAAATAGAGTACTTGCAGCTATTTTTTCTTCATTGCAGATGGTGTTTAGGAGATAGTTACGAAGTATTAATGACTTATGAAGGGTGAAGTACATCAAAGGTTTGATCCTCACCAAAGCTTAGGGAAGTTCTTCCCAAACCTTGAAGGAACTGTTTGAGCTAATTCCAACCCACCGTATTGGATGCAAAGCCCCAGGGGCGGAACGTAACATGTAAAATCTGCAATCTTAAATCGCAAAAGAAGAATCTGAGTCACCGTCTGGGATTCCGCCTGCAGCTCCCTCGAAAATAGTGGCCCTCGATCCGGATTACTGACGACCGCGGCCGGCCATTGATTTATGGGACTTTGCGCCAAATGGAATAAATTAAAATGCTTCATCTCGTACGTTCCGATTCGTCCAAAGTTCTCGGTAAACGAGATGCACCAGCATGTGTGCGTGTGAGTGTATGATTGTTTGAAATAATTCACACAAAAAAGAAGTATCGTATCACCCGTTCCGGGATTTTTACGATCGCATTCAGCATCGTAAAACAGGGGCTAATGTTTGTGATGCAGTTTGACGTTTAATGGTGGGGGTTAAGTTTTGGGAAGATTTTATTGGAATGCGAGCAGCCGAAACATTGGATGCACCCGGAGCATCAATCGAAAAGTTGCCGACCGCAGCCGAACGCTCTTGCAGCTGATTCCTTGAACTTAATGAATCTATAAAAAACGAAAACTTCTTAGCCGGATGACTTCATCCGTCTGTCAGTGGGAGCTATAATAGATCATGGCGGCGGGGAACGCATATAGAATAGCTAATAATGAGATCCAAAAGATCCATCCGATTCGGACAACGGTCCGCAACTGGTCCAGTGCCGTCTAGCCGCTCATCGTTCGTTCTACTTCCATCGCATTCGAAATTGTCACCCTTCGGTTTTATTGCCACAATTCGAACATCTCCCTGGAATTGGGGTGCAATAAACAAGATTTAGACGGGTGGGGGGAAACAGGAACAGAAATGCCACCGACACCATACACTCCAAGAAGTACCAAGTGAGCGCCCGATTATGATCTGTTCCCCGTCGTTCGTACTGTAGTTCTATCTTGGTCTGGTGAGCAGTTTTGGGGAACAGGGGAATGTTATTTTTTAATTAGTACCCGCTTCCTCCGCAACCGATGCGGCGGGGGTTTGCTGTCTCTAATCCGCCTGCCTGCCGGGGAACGGGGCAGGCGCACGAAAGGATTCTGGATTTATGAGTTTGTTATGCTCTTTGCGCTGCGATTGCGCTGCTTTGTGGTTCTTGCCGTACGCGGTCCCGAAAGGGGACTGATTTCTACGCTGTTAGAAAGCCATAAACCCCGAACGAATCCCCCGCACTCCCCCGGGGAAAAAATGGAAACGAGCACATGAAGCGATGCTAATCGCCTTTCGCGTGAGATTGCCTCGGCCTTGCTTATGAGCGGCGATGAAAACAAAACGATAAAGACATCAATAATGTAGTCCTCCTGTAAACACGCTGTACGACAGAAGGGTGCACGCTAAGACTGATGGCTGATGAGGTGTGCGGGATTCCGGTGGCTTTATTTTATTCAACAATATCTTTCTTCTAGATGGTGTATGATTTGGCTCAAAACTCATTTATGTATGCAATGGCAATGTATGAGCTGAGCTTGTGTTTACTTGCTTGCTATAATGTGCAGTATCACGCTTATTTCTTTGGCCTTGCAGCGTCTATCACAATCAAATGTGGACTTTAATTGTACCAAACCAAACCTATGAAAGCAGATAAACTTTTTAATGGCCTTCCTTGTGTGTGCCCTTAATATCCTAGGATGGTTCGATGCCGCACATCGAGCATCGGAAAGAAAGCGACGCATAGTGTCGCCGGCCAGAACCCGGCTACGATTGTTCCTCTATCCGTGGTTTTGTGGCCTGGTGTGCGTGTGTGTGTGAGTGTGTGTTTTTACGATTGTCGATGACTCCATATACACAGCTACGGTTTCCACCTTCATGGTTTGCCACCCGCGCCAACACATTCTGCCCAAAACGGCCCAAACAACTCCGAAAACGCGTATGACGCTCGTTATGCGTCACTTGTTTTATGAGTCGCTTTATGAGTTCCATGCACCGTTTGCACCGTCCGAAAACGGAATCGCCTTGGCGTGACTGTTGCTGGGTGGGGATACAGGGTGCGGGGGGAGGGAGAGGGGGGGGTGAGGTATATCTCGGGTGACCTCCCGGGTGATGCGTTCTCGGATGCGTTTTACGGAGTTTTTACGTTTCGTTTTTACGAGCGTAAAAGATGTCCACACTCCCGGACGGGAAATGGGGAACCTTTCTACCGCCGGATTGCGTTATTGCCGAGGCGCTTCCCGTGTGACGTGTGACCGTTCGGTTGAGTGTGATGAACCGATGAACTGAAACGAAACTTTATACTGGAGAAAGGGTTGGGTTTTTTTTTTGCTGGAGACAGTTGCTTTAAGAACAGGCTGCGAATCCTAAAGTCCAGTGTTTATTTTAGAAAATCCACTATCTTACCATAGTCATGTTTAAGGTAATCTGTAAATTCATTTCTCAAATCAAATACCGGATACTAAAAGTTAAAAGCTATTCTTATACTGATAAATAAAAAAAAACATTATTCTGAAGATGATACATCAGAAATGCTTTAGGCACTACAGACATCACAGTGTTTTATATTTTTCAGGATCTTTGCGTTATTCGATTATGCCAAACTATCAACATTCGTATTCCCAACAATCTGATGTGACTTTTTCGCCAGTTCTGTGCACACAGTGAATTATTTCGAAACATTGAAGGCATCAAACGACTACAATCCTCTTACTGCCTCGCCCTTCACACTCTAATAGTTCAATCAACTCCAGGCAAACCACCTCTCAACCGGCAACAGTACGCCGAATTTCGATCCTATTTTATTTCCCCCGCCAGTCTCGCTCGAGCGCCTCCTTTCCACGAGGTCGAGATAATTTCGTTATCGAAGTTGGTCGGCGGATGTCCCTTTTCTTCGCTAGCTGCTTCGCTCAACCCAACGCCCCCGCGAAATGACATCTCACCGGCTTTATGTTCACGTCTTCCGACCGAATCTTCAATATACTCGCCCGAATGAAGCATCCGTGTGTCTGTGTGCTTTCTGCCGGGCCCAAAGGGCGTTCGGTTCGAGCAAAAGATAAAATCACGATACTCAAACACTCGACAGTATTTTTATTCCACCGCTATTTCGCTCTACCCCAGGGAACCTCACCCTTGACCGTGGCGTTTGATTTTTCAAGAATCGAAAGATCACATCCCCTTCCCACTCACTCACCCCAAAAAAAAAAAACGCTGCCTTTCCAATTCGGAATCCCCGCGTGAAAGTGATACGCGAGCAGCACACCGCACGAATCCGATTCGGAGGTTTCCATTTTTCAATTTTCAGTGACTTGCTTAACCAAAAGGACGAAGGAAGCTAAGGACTTACACACATCCACAGACACACACACACACACACCCGCGCGTACACCTACCAGAAGCACCCACTCAGGCTTTTTATCTAGCAAACCTTAGCTGAAGCGATTGATTGAAATGAAAATAATTGAATATCAAGTACATTCTTTGCAGTCGCAGAAGCCGAAGACGCAGGGGGAAATTGGGAAAAGCGTGGCGGCCTACAGATAAGTAACGCGTGCATTGCTGGGATGGGAAAGGTCTCTCTCACTCTCGCCGAGAAGGACCTGCCACTGGCAGGAATACGTTCCAGTTCCAGGCTCGCCCAAGTGCACTCCCCACACCGTTTGGCGGATCGTAACGCCTGGAGGGTTTTAAATTTCGCCAACGCTAACGGTGCGCCTTCGCTCGGCGTCTTGTTTACCGTACAGGATCAGGTGCTGGAAGCTTGCTTGCGAGCTGGAGGACGGATCCTTTGCACCGGGCGGACATTGTTCGTGTTTGCTGAGGCGCTGGCGGGTTTTGTTCGCGTCAGTTTTTGAGCTTTAATAGAACGGATGAATAAATTTAATGATTTCCTTTTTTTGTGTGAAGGAAGATTTGAAGATATATCTTTTAGTTTACTTAGAGTTCATTATTCGTAAGCAATACGGCCAGCCCGTCCCTACGGAGTATTAATAGAAAAATTAAGTTCCTTATTATTGCTGACTATGTTGTTCGTTTCTTTATGTTTTTCTTTTGCATTGTACGTGGAGAAAGTTGTTATCAATAGTCAACATATTAACAAAGCTCAAAAAATGTCTTGTTCTCGAACAATTTACGAATACGGTTCTTCTTGCTTAAAACACTGTAGATACCCTTTTTACATACCGTAAATCACACATAAAGCCAAAGCTTTGTTTAAGCTCACCAGAAAAAAAAAACAAAAGTGACAAGATTAAATCTGACGAGAAGTAACGACAAACCTCTAAACACACGATGACACTTGGAGCTTTACCGGATGGAAAGCAAGAAAAACACACACTCACAAGTGTGTTCAGGCTGTCGTTTTTCT
>AXCO02007601.1:0-14516 GCA_000473525.2 Anopheles melas | reverse complement strand
TGTACCTTGACTTCTCCATCCCCGAGTTGTGCTGTGTTGTGTGCCGTCACCTGCTTCCGGATGGCAAAGTTACGAAGCATCTTCAAGTAAGGATTTCTCAATTGTTGTTCCAAAACCACAAAGCGACTCATGTATGCTATCTCTTTTTTTTTTTGCAGAAAACACCTGATCCCTAATCTGGAGCGCAAATGTCGCCTGTGCCTGTCCGATAAGGAAATCGTACAGTCGATCTTCCAGTCGGACAACAGCAAGGAAACAACCGACACGCTTGTAGAGAAGATCTTCGAATGTACCGCAATCATGGTATGCATTGCGACGACAACTTGATGTGTTTATGTGATGGTTGAGTATCCTTATTCTTATTGTTAGCTCTCCAAAGACTACGACTACCCCTCCCCTATCTGCGAGGACTGTGCACTAAAGCTGGACGAGTTCTTGCTATTTCGTACGAAATGCTTGCGGAGCAACGAGATCTACCGATTCAATCGACTTCACAAGCAGAGGCTTCTGTTTACCAGAAAACCAATCACGACAGAGGACAGTGGTGGAATACCTTGTGAAAAGCTGGATAGTGAGTCTACTGCATCAACAGACGAGCCGGATGTTACTGGTGGCGTTGGTGGTGATGTGTATCCCAACGAGGAAATTACTATCCCTTTGCCCTACTCAGTTCCTGCCGTGGTTATTGCCGAGGCGAGTGGATCGAGCAGCTCCGACAGTCGGACAGTTATCGAGCAGGAACGATGTACTATCGAAGGTGATCCGGAACAGGATCACAGTTCGATCGTGACGCTAACGTTGCAAAACGGAGAGGAAGAAGTTACAGAAAGTCCCTCAATACAACATCAACAGCATCAGCAGCAAGAGAATGAAACGGGATGTAACGGGAACCATCAAGGTTCGGCCTCTTCCGGATTGGACGAACCAGAGGATGAGCAGATCCCGCGTTGGAAGAAGCCACCGGATCCGGACGATAGTGAAAGCACCGGACGGTTATCTCCCGCACCCGTAGTACTTCTCGTGGACGAAACGGACAGTATGATGAGATATTCTATGTTTAAAAAACCGCAAGAAGTTAGTACTTACTCAGAAATCTATTCTTTTCCGAACAGCTACCATAAGTGAGGCTGAAGATGTTGAGGAAGTGATACTACTACCTGCCGAGCTGCTCGACCCTTCTGCGACGATAGATGACGAACTGGAACGGGTGGAGATGATTGGAGACGTAAAGTTCCCGATCGAAACGATTGAGCAGCTGGACCAGCTGGAACGATTAGTTCGAACGTGCGATACGGCGAGGGAGCGCTATGTAAGCTCTTCAGAATCTCCTATTTTCGACCTACGACCTCGCTGACCTTTCACCTTCCCAGATCACTCGGCTGCGACGGCTGAAAACACACGATACCTCGCTCTGTGACACATATCAACGGTTGTTTGCGGACCGGCTGCTGATCCACTACAACTACGATGGCATCTCGCCTAAGTACAACAAACGACCACTGAAGACGTTGCTACTGTTCACGGAATGTATGGCTGGTAAGTGGTCGAAATTGGAACGAAATGATTTTGATGAAGTCGCTAATGTTTCTGTTCGTCTTGGACGTGTTCTAGTGGCCTGGGAGGACCATATGGATGCCGGTAGGGTTAGGGAGGCTGTAATTGAGGCTGTGAGAAAATCCCATAATCGCTACAATCAGTACAACCATCGGAAGGTAAGGATCATTGGTCTGTTTGTTTGTAGATGGTTTTTTCATACACATTTTTCTTCATATTCCCATTATCTAATGTCCTTCGTCTAGCGTGCCAGGTAAGATAGTATCTTAGTATACCTTCAAGAATTGCTTTTAATTCTTCCCCTTTTTCTCAAATTTCGATTAATTATAAAGCTACGAATGGTTATAGCTGACGATACCCCACTAAGTAGCGGTTCAAGTGAGGGAGCAGATGAATCCACAAACTGCCAGCGAAGAAGCCGCATTAGTTAAACGTTTTATCAAAACACTCCCCAATTCCCCTGAGGGGAGGTTTGTTTTCACTACAACATTCACTACGACACATTTTTCTATGACACAATACACAGAATCATACGGTTATTAGAACGAATAGCTAGAAAATTGCTACCAATAAGCATGGTTGACTGTTGAGACACAGAGCATAGTAATAGTAGTAGTAGTAGTAGCATTGAGATTAATAACATAGACGTAAAGAGTGAGTACGCACATCGTGTGTTTAAAGCGAATCGAACCAACTACACCGCGCAATTTGCAAATTACCAGTATTATAATGATTGTAGTAGTCTCTATTTAGCAAAAACCTTCACTAGTGGACTAGTGCGTGATATACTTAGGCAACACAAAAAACGACACTACTGACTGTACGAGCTGAGTGACGACAGACAGTGACGGTAGCAGCTCGGATTTAAGCAGCAACGTGTTCTTAGAGAAATTTAAAACAAACCCCAGTGATAGTTATGTGAAGCAACAAACAAACGTACAATGTACTAACGTCCTGCGAACGGAAACAGCGCTTCACTTTTATGGCAGCCATTAGTAGTAGTAGTAGTAGTAGTAGTAGTAGTAGTAGCGAGAGCAATACCAATACCAGTTAAAAATTATGTTAGTGTACACGTCAGTATCACATCTTTTCACGCCGTTTTATCAGTTGCTGATGAGTGCGTACCTTTGTTAAAAGTGTTCATAAACTTTTGTACCTTTACATAAGGCCTGCGTGCGTATATGTGTATGGCGACTGTGAGATGCCATTTTTGAACCATTTTATTGTGTGTATGTGTATGTCTAGATAGAGTGATATCATGATGAAAGGGGACCAGCATAGGACACGATCCCCCGCTCCCATCTCCCAGCTCCCAGCCAATGCTCCACTAAAACTCAAATTAACTTGGGCACTGTTTGCCATTTTAGCCTATTTTAAAATTTCAAAAAGAACGAGCAATATCTGAATAAGCGGCCGTTCCTGCTGAATAAACAAAACAAATTTAAAAACGTTTAACAATAATGATAACATGATAAAGCACACTGTTAGTGAGCATAACTAACGACAGCAGCAAGAACAACCTTACAGCTGTGCACTTACATATGGCGTCCTTATCAAATCAAGCAATATTGCACTTGCAATCGAATGCAACTGGCTGTCTGGTGCGTGCGGTAGGATGGTGTAATGCAAAGGAGAAATCGAGTTGTAGGGACATGGAGCGAGCCACATTTTCACAAATTCATATTTTCATCTTTTCACGCGTGCACAAACATAAAGCTACAGGACAGGGGTTTACTTTTAAAATGATGATCATACTATCATGAGAACGGATTTCTTTCTCTCTCTCTCTCCCTCTCTTTCTATCTATTCTGTTATAATGTAAAGGAAAAGCAAACTAATACTGTGAGAAAGATAGCAACACTACAAGGGAATAAAGTGCAATACAATCTTCCACATAACGTTACACACCCACACACACCTTACGCCAGAGTGGCGACGTTTCGTTTCTTTCAAATACCGCTCCACGGGGACAAATCACCGATTTAGATTTTGTGTTCTTTTTAACGTTTAATTTCACCTGTAATTCTGTGTATGCGTTAGTTCTGTTGCTTCCCCTAACATCGGATTACATTGTATCATCATTGTTTCTGTTTTATGTATTGTTACTGTTTATACGAACTTTCCGGCTTTCCCTCACGCAGGCATAGATGGATAAGATTGTAAGGTTGTAGGTGCTTTTAGGGGCACAATTTTTGTTTAAAAAGCATTTCAGTAAATTGTTCCGAATCCAAAAAAAAGGGGAAACGAACAAGTTTTGCTGCTAACGTGCAAGACCTCACTATCGGGGACGGCGTACTGTAAAAAATGTGTGTTAAATGGCTAGCCGTATTTCTAATATCAACAGAGTGGAAAATTATTCACACAGTTTATCTAAACGGACCTTCAAAAAACCTCAACTACGTACCGGGTAGCGCGGGTTAAAAAGAAAGCGAGTAGAATGTAACAACGTTCATACTTGATCTCAACATTTTAAAAATTTGAAAATTTACCATTTTTTACGCTCATTCATTCCGTTTTCATAAATTAAGTTCATAGTTACATTCACCGAAGCAGTGCAGCACTACAGGTTCGTTCAGAGGTAACAAACCGTAGCAATGCAGGGGTTGCAAACAACTACAATACGATTTTATAGCGTGTTACGGTTACTGCTATTACATTCACTTATTGTTGGTTGCATTACTGTAGTACAAAAGTGATGATCGGGGCAAAGGAATTCACAAACAGAGTGACAAAAGTGATTTAAAAAAAAAAGGTCATCCACGCACTTTGCGGAGAAGACGAGTACGAGCTAATTACAGTAGTTTGAGTTAGATACGGATCTCCCACGGTCATACGCCTTACTACCTTGTTTTTTTTTTGTTTTGTTTTGCTATGCTTTTTCACCTTAACGAAGAAGGAAGTGTGCTCACTCACCACCGTTCGCTCTCTTTCTCTCTCTTTTTGCCCTCCTTTCTAAAGAGCTTACCACTGTGCAAGCAAAAGTGTCGCAAAACACAAGCGCTACACCAAACAGCGGTACGCGCCCTTGTCCTTCTCTGCCTTGTGCGTTCCGCATACCTTACAACGGAATACGGACGGGGAGAGGTGGGGAAGGGGCACAGACCACAGACAGTATGGGGTAGTAGTACATGTGTCGTTTCTTCACGGTTGATTACAATATGCGCTTAAACATCTAAGTATCTGCTGCACACACACACACCTCACCTTCCTTCACATAAATCATGCGCACGAGAGCTGGCAAGCAGCAGCAGCAGCGTCACGCGGTATGTAATTAACCGAAATGGAACGAAAAGTTGGAACTGTTGCCACCGCCACCGCCCTGGAAGCCGCCGAACCCGTAGTCGGACGGGAAGAAGAACTGTCGATAGATTTGCTGCGGATCAATGTCGGCTGGAAAGGGTTGCAAAGAAAAAAAGTTCAAATTAAGCTTCGCCGTCTCTAGCTGGTTTACGCATATCTGCTTCGTTTACCGCTGTGGTTCATCTCCTCCAGATCTTGGCCACTGTCGTAGCGCGATTTCTTCACCGGATCGGACAGTATCGTGTACGCTTCACCGAGCTCCTTAAACTTGCGCTCCTGCTCCTTCTTCTCCTCGTCCGTCGCGTTCGCGTGCCGGTCGGGATGGTGCACGAGCGCCCGCTTGCGGTACGCCTTCTTTATCTCATCCTCCGACGCCTGCTTCGTGACGCCCAGTATTTTGTAGTAGTCCTTGCGCTTCGACTTCTTCAGCTGGAACTTGGCGTCACGCAGCAAATTCTTCACCTCCGGCGAACGGTCCGACTTGAGCGCCTTTTCGTAGTCCTTCACCGCTTCCTCGTAGTTTTCCATGTTGTAGTACAGCTTGGCACGCTGCAGCAGCGCCTTCATGTACTTCTCGTTCAGCGCCAGCGCACTGGAGCAGTCCGCAATCGCTTCGCGCAGGTTGCCGAGCTTCGAGTTGACCAGCGCCCGGTTGTAGTACAGCTTGCTGTTTATGTCCTTGTTCTGGGGATCGAGCTCGAGCGCCTCCGTGTACGTTGCCAGCGCGTCCCGGTACTTGCCCGACTTCCACAGCTCGTTGCCCGATTCCTTCTTTTCCTTCAGCTGTTTCGCTTTCTGCCTCATCGCCTTCGCCTTCTTGTGGTCCGGGTCGAGCATCAGCGCACGCTCGAAGTGCAGCAGCCCCTTCTCCAGGTTGTCGCTGTAGTACAGCGTCAGCCCGCGCACGTAGATCGCGTCCGCGTTCGTGCTGTGCGTCTGCATGATCGAGATCGCAATGTTGCACGCCTCCTCGAAGCGCTCCAGCATCGCGAGACACTCCGCCTTCAGCAGCTTGTTCTGTATGCTGCCCGGTGCAATCTTGATTGCGTTATCGCAATGATACAGACAGGTGCGATAGTCCTTCTTATCGTAGCAGGCGGCCGCTTTCTCGTTCAGATCGCGCAGCTGCTTCAGGCTGGCAATCTCCTCCCGCAGTGCCGTGTTCGAGGGGTCCAGCGTGAGAAACTTGCGAATCGCTTGCTCCGTACCGATGACATCGCCTGGAAGGGAATCGGAAATGGTTTAACAATTGAAGGCAAAACATGATTTTCACCCATTACAGGGCATCGCAGCCCTACTTACCGAGCATCAGGGAACATTTGGCCATACGGACGTATCCCTTCTCGTACTTCTCGTCGATCGTGATGGCCGTCTTCACATCGTTCAGGGCGGACCGATAGTCGCCGAGCATCATGTAGCAGGCGGAACGGTTGCCATAGTAGGCGGCCGTACCCGGGCTCAGGTGAATCGCTTCCGAGTAGAGATGCAGTGCCGCCTCGTACCGTTTCAGCTTGTACTCATCGTTTCCGGAGTTTTTCTTCTCCTCTGCCAGCCTGTCGGAAAATACGGGGAAGCGAAATCGAGAAAACAAAATGTAACTATATTAGTGCGGTTCGTTCTACACCTTTCGGAAAAGGTCACACCTGGGGTGGGGGGGTAAACGTAACGTAGCATTTTTTTTTCCTTTTTTGCTTTGCTTTAGCGACCGTGCAATCGAATTCAGAAGCTCAGTTATAAATATTCACCGTGAACGGTGAAATACACAATGGGGTAAGTGAGGTAGGCTGTAAGGGTTACGGGGTAGGTTGGAGGAAACGATGGAGCTCGCTACTCCCCCTCCCCCCCGCCCCCAACGACCTAGGCGTAAGGAGGTGACGGGTGACGCAAATTTGACTCGAAGGGAGGAGGAGGGAGCAATCGTAATCGAATGATATTCGCGACACTGCCCCTTTACTGCCTAGTACATTAAAACAGAGGTGCTATATTTAAAACACCCTTTACTACTGTGCACGACGACTGAAACTGAAAAAAATGCACTTTGGACAATATTTTATTCGACGTAATAACACACACACACACCTTTCGATTGCCACCACTTCCTCCATTGTGAAGCACTCAGCAGCACGATGTTGTAGCGTAAGCTTTGCTGGTATTCACTTGCGAAATGGGCTCGCACGCACTGTACACCGTGTCCGTTCGGGCCCGGTGGAAATTGTTTGCCAACGAAAACAACTTTTCTTCCCTGTTCCGTTTCTGCAAGAAAGGAAATTGTTTCCAAATAGCAACCAATCTCTCACCCCCACGAGCTCGCACCAAGGGCACAAAGTGAGCGAAAGCCAGGTCGGTGCAGGGCGTTACTGCATGAAGGCTACTTAACGTGGGCGAAGCACGAGCACTCGAGTTGACAGTTGTGCGCACAGTTGAAAGGTGAAGTGGGTACTAGGAGTACAGCGATTCTCGAAAAATGTTAAATGCCGTCAGGCGATTAAAATGCAAAACATTTTTACAACAGAACTCATTGGGAACTATTCGAAAATTATATTATTTATTAGAATATTATTTATGTTAACTTGGCAACGGTCTGTCCTCGACATTGGAGATAGGCGATTTTGTAAAATTGACAATTAATTTATTAAATTGGAACAATTTGTTCAATTCATTATAAAATGCATTAAACAACATTAAACAACGTTAAATTATTTTTCGTCTAAAACTTTAAACCCTCACAAAAAAAAAACAATATGTAAATATTCTGTAGAAATCGTGTTTCGTAAATGATGTTGTACAGTCAGAATTCAATAGTGGAAAGCTTTTTAGATGGCATGCTTTTTAGATGAAGACTCGATAGTTGGCTGACAGTTCAATTAAAAAGCATGCATTTATATGGAAAACACGGTTTTCGAAAAATTCGAAACGAACTGAATTAAATTCAACTCATTCATTTCAAAAGTGATAATCGAGTTACGCAGATGTATTGGACACACATAAAACACATACAGTAGAATGTCGATTATCCAGGCAGCTCAGGACTGGATAATTAGCCCCCGGATGATCGTAACTAGTGAATAAACTGTTTACAATTATAGTAAAAGGTGTTCAAAAATTAATTTGTTTCAGTTCTCTTGAACAACACCCTCAAAACAGCAAATTTACCATATTTTATAAAGATGTTTTCTGTTGTTCTTATAATGATGAAATTTACTAGTTTTGAAGTGTGAATTTCAACCAATCGATTCATTACCGATAGAATACTTTTTTAATAATTTACTTTAGTTGTAATTATTCTCCTAGATCAAAAATGAAATTCAAAAAGCAATATCTAGGTGCACTTTTTTCACATTACTGTTTAAGTCACGTACACGTTTAAGTCGTGCACCTATTAATCCACCTCCGTTCACGCGAAGTTCTACTATATTAAGCGCTATTTTAGTTCAAAAATAAAATAAAAATTTAAACCGCGCAACAATTATTTTATTTTTGCATGAACCATGAATGACCCAACCTTTTCGCCATATTGCACACGGGTTCATAGTGGTGGTCCACGGGATCGGAACTTTAGCTCCGCTCCAACCTTCAGCACCCAATCCGGCCCGCTTGCGAGCTGTCAAATCGAAGGGTAACAAAAAAAAACCTGCCCAATTTTTCTCTACCAATCTTTGCAATTGTTTTCAATTAGTTAACACAGTTTATTTTCTTACTTTTATACACTGAACGGTGTAAAGAATAACTAAAGCGTGCGGGGGAAATGTAAACAAAGAAGTGTGTCCGAAGAGTAACGCACAGCACCTCATTTTGATTCTCCAGTCGCCGCTAGCCAGACGACCCGTGTGTGTATGGCGAGGGGCCTTGATACGATGGATGCCCAAAAGGAGGAATAAAAGTGAAGTGAAATTTGTGACCATTGCTCGAGGCTGCGGCAATACCCCTTTGCATGTAAGCATCTTTGTGTAGCCGGTCGAATACGATTAGCAAAAACAAAATTCAGATATTTATAGTAACCAAACGCACCCGGCCCACGGCTGAATACGAGCGAATCGAACGGTGGAACGAATGTAAAGGCGATTATTTTCTAAAATGGCGCATTGATCGTGTTAAATTCATCGCCCATTAGGTGGTGGGCCGATGCGAACCTCGAACCAACCACATTCCATCACCCCCAGTCCCACCTCTCCCCACACGACCGACTCGCTGCTGTGTACGCTAATCAGCTGTTTGCACCCCCGCAGCAGTTTTGTTTTGATGTCGGACAATTATTGAATAACCTCAATTTTGCTAGCCATAACCTAAGTTTGTGCTACCAAACAAATCGGCCTCCGTTGGTTGGCTGTGCTCTCAGCCTCCTCCGTGTGTGTACCGAGGCGAGCACCCATTCATGCGACCACCGACATCGACTTGACAGCGCTCGCTCCCTCTGGTGGCAGACAAGCGTACCAGCGCTCTGCTTTATCTCCCACGAAGCACGCGTGTGTGTGGCTGTGGGTATGTGTATGTGTGAGCTGTCATTTCTCAATGAGCGAATGGAAGGCGGTAAAGCAAATTGCAAATACTTTCGCCTTCATAGCCGTCGTTCTTGTGCCGTGTCTCATATTTCAAGAGCAAATTTTCGGTTGTACTAATCGTGTGTCCCTTTTACTACAGTGGGGTAACCGTGCCAGCAGTCATGAACCACAACAACCCATTGCCTCCGCTTTGGCAAGTGGCAACTACTACCGGCGGACACCAGCCGCGAATGAACAGCAGTGCCGGCAGCAGCACGAGCAAACTGACCGCCGGAAGCATTTCCTCTGTGAAGTACGTGTCCAATGCACGGCCTACCATGAAAATCATCAACATCCCCAACCAGCAGCAAGCGTCGATGACGGCCACGGCCACCAGCGATGGGACACTGCTTTACGGCACGTCCTTCGGAGGAGCCGGTTCGTATCTGACAGTGACGAACGACCAGCGGCAAATACAGCCGCCACCACAGGTACGCCGACCGGTGACAACCACCACTACCACCACCACCCATGCGGCACTGCTGAACGAATCCATCCTGCTGCAAACGCCGGACGGCCGGGAGTACCTCGTGGACGAACAGTCGATACAGAACATCGATCAGATACCGCCGGAAAACTTGATCTACATGACCGCTTCCGAAGCGCTGTCGGTGGTCGATGCCGATGACGTCGGCCAGCTCGCGATCGTAGACGAAAGTCAGCTCGCGCTGCACGATTACGTAGTGCAGGCGGAGGCGACGATCGATCAAACACAGCAGCAACTACAAGAGCCCGCCACCTCCGCCGAGGCACAACAGTACGCGGAAGAGTGCGAGGTGACGGAGGAAGTGATTACGGACGATTGGGTGCAGCCGCAGGGCGAAGAGTGCGTGCAGGTGACGGTCGACCAGCTCGGTGTGAGTGCGGTCGTGGTACAGGAGGAGGACGACATTTCCGTCCCGCTCGACCAGGACCAGTACACGCTGTCGCGCCCGTACCCGTGCGATTTCTGCAGCCGGCGGTTCCGCAAGAAGAGCAGCCTGCAGAACCATCTGATGGCGCACTCGAACGATCGGCCGCACTGTTGCAACCTGTGCGGGGCACAGTACAGCCACCGGGCGGATCTGATCAACCATCTGAAGCAGCACGCGTACTCCGTGGCGGAGCAGGACGAGCTGGCGCTGCGCAGTGACCAGGAAGCGGAATGTATGTTATTTTTCATCACGTTTTTTTTTTGCATTTTCCATAAGCTCATTGTTCTGTTGTTTCCCTACTTTTGCTTCCAGATGATCTGCCCGATCTGGGGCACACATCCTCCGGCGGTGGCGGCCATAGCATGAAGCATCGGTTGCGGCATTCAAGCGACGACGAAGACATGTACATCCAGAACTCGATGGTGAGCTACAACTCGCAACCACCGATGCAGCTGATTTCCACCACGCATTACGGTGCTTCTACCTCGTCGACGATCGGCTCTTCCTCGTACGCGCATGAGGTACCGATGGAGCAGCCACCTTACCTCGAGAGCGTTCCTCCCGTATTGGAGCAAAAGTACGCGCTCGGCAAAATGGATCCGGCCGGCCCGGCAACACTTTCCACCACCGGCAAACGTACGCCGCGGAAAAAGCAATCCCAATCCACCCAGGTTACGCGCACGGCACGGACAAAGCCAGTGTTTGTCTCGAAAGTCGGCAGTCGGCAGATTAAAAAAGAACCCCTGGATCATGGGGAAGGTGGTAACGCCATATCATCGCCACCTCCCACGAGGACGGTCGCAGCGGACTGGCGCAAACCGTTCGTCTGTCAGCAGTGTGGCGCATCGTTCGCGCGAGAGAAAGCGCTCCTTTCGCACGCCCGCACCCATGCCGGCAGCACGCGCTACGATTGCGCATTGTGTAATGCGCACTTTTGGGAGCAGTCGCTGCTGCGGGACCACGTGCAGCGGGCGCACCCGTCGCAGGAAGCCTGGGTGGCCGACCATGAGCCTTACGGCGGTGAGCACGGAGCGATAGAGCTGCCGGTGGAGACCACCCCCACCACCAAGCAGTACAATTGTGATAGCTGCAGTGCAGCTTTCTTCCAGCTGGACCATCTACTGAACCATACGCACCACGCGCACGGTACCTTCGAGCAGCATCAGCAACCGAGCTCTAACCGTAGTGTGCTGGTAAAGCAGGAACTGCTGCAAACCTCCAGCAAAGTGGAGCTGGAAAGTGACCGTGAAGCGGAAGCCACCGACCAGGAAGCGGTCGAGGAGGACGAGGAAGAGGAGGGCGAAGAGTACGACAATCTCGAGTACACGATCGAACACTACGAGCAGCAGGAGCCGCCGCCGCCGCCGCAGCGTTCGAACGAACCCGACCAGTCCGCGCTGACGTGTCGCGATTGTGGGGAGTCGTTCGACAGCGCGATGGATTTGCTCGACCACAGTGAGGTGCACGGTGGTGGCGCCGCCCAGTACGAACCGCTCGAGTGTCAGCTGTGCGGGGAGAAGTTCCCGGACGAGGCCAACATCAAGCAGCACGTGCAGGACCGGCACCGCGACGAGCTGACCGCAACGTCGTGCGCGATCTGCGGCAAGCGCTGCAAAAGCCAAACCACGCTGATGAAGCACGCGTGGGACCATTCGCGCGAGCGGGCCCACTCCTGCTCGAAGTGCGGCAAAACGTTCCACCACATGACGCGGCTGAAGCGGCACATGGACTCGCACCGCAACAAGGCGGTCCGGTGTGAGGTGTGCAAGGAAGAGTTCCCGGACGGCCGGACCCTGATGAACCATCGCCATTCGCACACGAAATCGAACGAGTATCCGTGCCACGAGTGTGGCAAAACGTTCGGTTCGCGCTCGTCGCAGCAGATCCACATGCGTATCCACACGGGGGAGCGGCCGTACGCGTGCCGGTTCTGCTGGAAAGCGTTCGCCGACGGGGGCACACTGCGCAAGCACGAGCGCATCCACACGGGGGAGAAACCGTACGCGTGCCCCGTCTGCCCGAAAGCGTTCAATCAGCGCGTGGTGCTGCGCGAACACATCCGGGCGCATCATTCGCAGGCCGACGCGAAGCGCGGCTCGCCGGACCAGCCGTACTACTGCACGGTTTGCAGCTCACCGTTCGGCACGACCGCCGATCTGGTGCAGCATCTGATCGAGCACAGTGACACGAACACGGCGATGAAGCGCAAACCGCCCACCTTCCCGCGCAAGTACAAGCGGCGCCGGAAGCTGAAACCGCACGAGCTCGAGCGGCTGCAGAGCGGCCGGCGGAAGCAGAAATCCAAGCGCCAGATGGACAATGAGGAGGAGGAGGAGGAAGAGGAGGAGGACGACGACGATGCGAGTGGGGGTAGTGGGAATCAATTCGAGGACGGTACGACAGCGCACTCAACGGATCGCACGGTGGAACGGGCGGGCGGCGATGTTAAACCAACCGGCTCCTCGTTCGTTCGCTACCATCCGGACGGGACGCGCAAAGCAAGCACGCGCGAAATGTACCTTGAGTATGACGACATGGGAGGAGGGAGCGCCACGCATGCTCCCAAGGCATCCTCGCAAGGTATGCTGGACGTCAATGGGATCAATCTGCTGAGCAATGTGGTGCTGCTGCACGGACAGCAGGAAGAGCCGTCCAACGCGCACAACAACAACCATCTGCCCGAATCTCCTCCCCAGCACGCGTTCGGGGAGTTGCCCAAAGCGAAGCAGCACCAGCAGCAGCAGCCACCGGGAAGTTCGCGCATGATTTACACCCAAAAATCAACCACAAAAGCAGCCCCTGTGTCGTCCCGCAAAACGCCATCCACCCGGAAACGGCCCGCCGCCAAAGAGCAACGCCCGGCGGCAGCGCCACCGCCGCCGGTGAAGCTGGAACCCGACGAGGATGATCCTGCCATCGCGATGGAAGCGTTGTTCCGCGGGCGCAAACGAAACGCTTCACTGCTGCCCGAGATCCCGCCGCACCGGATCTCGTCCGTCGGCTTTCCGCTGCTGGACGATGGCAACACGGACGACCCGATGGACGAGCCGGAGCAGCGGGCGCGCCGCAGTACCACCTCGTTCAGCGCCTCGGAGGACGATCTGCTCAGCCAGCAGCTGCTGATGGAGATTTCGCACAAGAGCAAGTACACCGAGCGGTTCAACAGCGACACGCTGAACGATCTGGAGGAAATACTCCGCTCGCCCGTCAAGGGGCCCGGATCGCCGGCCGTGACCAAACGTGCCACGACCGTCGCCTCCACCAGTGCTACCAGCAAGAAGCAACAGCAAAGTGCTGCTGCCGCTAAAAAGCCAACCAGCCAGCGTAAGCGAACGGCAGCACCGAAAGCAAAGGCTGCGGCGAAGGCGAATAATAAACGAGCTGCTTCCTCCACTGCCAGTGGCGCCGATTCCTCCAGCAGCAGGCAGCCACCAAAGCCAGTGGAAAAGCGGGCGGCCCGGGAACCGCCGGCAGTGTTGCGCAGTCAGCGGCTTACGCGCCGCCAGCTCGAGCGTGAGGTGAACTTTCTCAAGGAAGCGTATGACGCCGGTGAACCGGTGCACGAGACAACGGCTGACGGGTCCGGTGGCTCATCGTCCGTGGCGGTGGTAAAGACAGAAGCGGTCGATAAACGCTTCTTGCTGGATGGCACTGCGACCGGTGTGGCTGAGACGCTGGACCGACCGGACAGTTCCGAACGCTTGGCAGCGATGCTGCTGAACGATGGCCTTCCGGACGAATCGGACAGCAGCAGCAGCAGCGGTGAGGGAAGTCGCCGTAGCAGTGTGATGTCCACCGCAGCGCGACAGACGCATAAGTACGGTCCGGAATCGTACGCAGAAGGATTGCAGATGATGGAAACGGCAGAGGACGAACATGTGGTAAAGCAGGAGGATGACCAAGGGCAGGGTGAGCATCACTACGAGCTGGGTGACGACGATGTGGGTGAACTGTATCTGGATGATAATGACACTACTACCTCAGCAACAACACCAGCCACAGCCATCGGCGACGAACCGTTGCATCGATGTTCGATCTGTTGCGCCTGCTTTGATGATCGGGCTCAGCTCATCCTGCACGTTCCGGTGCATATTTAGGTGTGTTAGTGAGTGTGTGTAATAAGGTGCCCTTTTGTGCATGCTAGGCATGCCGGTTTTGATGCGTTATATTGTTTTCTAACTGCCAATTTAAACCCTCTGTACAGTGTGCA
>AXCO02007600.1:0-14517 GCA_000473525.2 Anopheles melas | reverse complement strand
CGCGAGTCGCACGAGATGACGACTGTACCACGGGACCGTCCATTAATGCATTAGACAAAGGCATTATTATAAGCTAAACAGAGCGTTTAGGTGTTAAAGAGATTAATAAAGCACAAAAAAAATAAAATAAAATAAAATAAAGTTAGTTTACTGAACTACAACCGACTTTGTTCAAATCACGTACATGGTGGCGCCATCTAATGGGCAATAGCGGTACTAAGAAAAACTGAATTTTTCGTTTCGGTTGGGTGTTTGATTCGGAACGTTTCCGTCAAGTGTTCACGTTTACGATCATTCTTTATTTGCTTCTTAAAATTATCTTTCGAAAAACAATCTTTCTAACGGAAAACACAGTTGTAACACAAAATGGCTCTACCGTACAGCAGATTACCAGACTTTTCCCACTTTCCCAAGCTAACGAGCCTTTCCCTCAACATCATTCCGTTTCGGTTTTGCAACTCGACCCGTCGCTTCAGCACATTGAAAACAGTTCCTAATTCTCCTAATTTTGCAACAATACGCTGCTACGATGCTACGATTTCAAATCGCTAGCAGTGTCACGTTCATAACCCGCCCCACTACTCACTGCTAGTACTTGTTACTAGCTGCTAGCTACTGGTGTGCCAAAAATCAAAGTTCAGAGAACGATTTTTTACTTTTAAAGGTTTTGGTTTTATTGAACTTGTTTTTTTTTTGTTTTTTTTTTTTTGCTGTTGCTTCTGTTTTTAATTATTTCCCGCTCTTCCCACTTTGCCTAGTTTCCCAACCACTCCCAGAGCCTGAGCTCTCTTGCATGGGAGTGTGTGTCCCTATCCCCTTAATTTGCCACTTCCATCTTCCAGCACCCTACAGTAATTGAACTAATTCCGGCCGTGTATGGTTGACCACCGGTACCGGGCCGGTAAACGCTCACTCTTGCTAAATGTATGTGGTATGTGCGTGTGTGTGTATTTGTGTACGTTTTGCGATGATTTGATCGCTGGCAAATAGTTTGGGGAAAAATGGCTTCTTTGCCAAGTTTTATTTTTTTATTTGCTCTTTTTTCTCTCTTTTTGTTTGTATTGGTTTTGGTTTAAATTTCTTTACCTTTCATTATTTATATTTAACTAGTTTTAAATGTGTTTTTCCATGGCCGTGTTTATGTGTTTATGTATGGATGCATTTTAATGTTTACCTAACACACAGTTTTTTTTTCTCAATTTTCATTTTATGTCATTTATTTCATGCTTTGTTTTATTCTAGTGTGTTTTAGCGTGGTGTAAAGTAGTTCTTCGTGTATGTTTGAATCGGTTTGATCTTTTGGTTTGTTTAGATGCTATTTTAACATGTGTTTATTCTGTGGCTGTACGTTTTAAGTGTTAATCACTTGTATTGTAATGTAAAAATATGAACAATACAATGTTCTGTTTTTTCTTCTGTTTCTTACTTTTCTTTCTATACTTTGCATTTTAATAACTGCACAATCTATAGAATAGAAAAGTCTCTTCCATACTGGACAATGCTGTTGACCTTCTCGCTCTTTCTCTTTTTTTTCTCTGTATGTGTTGGTTGTTTTGAATGTTTTTGTTTGTTTTTATTTGACGGATTAGGTTGTTTGTTTGTTTTCTTCCACTCCATTCGCGCTGTGTTTAAATGTTCCTTTAAGTATGAGATAGTTTGAACTTTTTGTTTTAGTTTCATCTTTATTCTTTCTTATTTTCGCCATTATCAACTGTATCTTCTCAACAATTCATAATAAAAGAAGACGGTGAACCATTGAATGTGGACATGCGCCAGGCGCATTGATGGAAGAGAACGAATGAAACGTATGTTGGCCGCTACCAGCGCTTAGCCATTTGCTCATTCGGGTTGTGAAAAGTGGATGAGCTTGAATGTGAAGGAGATTCGCTCGCGAAGCAAGAGGCAACAAGGCAAAGGATTGGCAAACGATGACCAACACGGGGGAAAAAGTGGTAAAGTGTGCAACAACGAGGTAAAGCTTGCGTCTTCGACTTCGGGGCCGGGAATTTGGACGTTACCCGTTAATTTGCTTCGGTTCTTGTCATCGCTTTCCGCTCCACACCCACCTTTGATTTGATTTGTTAATTTATTAATTTCTTTTTATTTTATAGTACTATTTGGTTTTCACTCTTTTGCACCTGCCTTTCTCCGTTCTACAAACAATTCTCTTGACACTATCTATTTACTTGAAGTTTGTCCTATATATGTGTACGTGTGTTTGTGTGTGTATTGTTTTGTTTGTTTGTTTGTTTGCTTTGTTTTCAATTACTAATGTATTTTTTTTTGCGCACTAGAATGTATTCTTCATTCTGATGTTGCATCTTTGCTTCTGCTTTAACATTGTTTCAACACATTATTGCACCCTATTCTACATAGTTTCACATTCTGTTTTAGTTGCTGTTTTTTTTTCTTTTCTTTTTCCTTCCTTCAATTATACTTTCATTAATTTGTATGCGCTACAAACTTGCAGAGCACGTAATTGTACTGCTTAGTTTCCGAATATAGAAATAAAATCTAAACAAACCAACACATCTTTGCCTTCTTCCGTAACCCCCTTGGCGGCGGTACAAGCAAACGGAGCAAACGGTAATCGCGTCTAGGAGTGATACTATACCACGACGCGACGTAATGACGGCTTTGAGAACGCGATTGAAACACACCGACCACTAGTAGTACAACTATCTCGCGCTGTGCTCTGCCTTTAATCGTTCGTAATAATTTGTTACTTTGTTTTCTTGTTTGTCTAGGTTTGTTTGCTTTACTAAAACAGATATATAAGTAAGGAATAAACGGTATTACACTATCTGACGACGAGAACGTGTGGAAGTGATCACGCCAAACATAACACGTATCGCGCCGTGCGCTACCTTTTCTTTGCTTTGATTTTACTATCCTGTTCTCCGGTTGTTTTGTTTGTTTGTTTGTTTTACTTATGCTTGGGTGTATGTATGTATGTATTTGTTTCGAACAGCATAGAAATAGAAACGTGAGAAAAACGGTTCGTAACTGTGCGCGCTAACACTAGCGTCCATAGAACTTGACAATGTGTTTGAGGATCATGAGGATCGTGATCATATGAGGGTGACAAGTGGTGTTAAAAGGTTACTACAGGAGGTGTTGGAATTCACGAGGGCGATTCGCGGTTTCATATATGTATATAATGCTCTATCTTACAAACGAGTGTTTTTTTTCTGCCTCCGTCTTCTCTGCTTAAGTTTTGGTAGAGGACGAAGAAGGATGTGCTTTGAAAGGTTTTGCAGAAAATATTGTCTATCATTGGATTATGGTAGTAGTAGGGTTAATTTTCCTATACGTGTTTCCTTCCTGCATCTGCATCGTTTTTTTTTCTTGTTCTATTATGAATGTTTTTTTTTTCTCTGCCCTATATCATATCGAACAATGGGAGGGGTTGTCTTAAGGTTTGAAATATTTGAAATGGATTCTGCGATCACCACCACTTTCCTCCCCTGCTCTGCTACTTGGCATTAGTTAAAAGGGGTTTTGTTTAAGGAACTAGTGATTTTAACACTGGTAATTGTCTAAAAACAAGTAACTGGGAGTGAAAACAAAACAACGCGAAAATGGTTCAAATGCAACGATCATTCAATTCCTTCCTTAATGAGTAGCTGTTCTAGTATACTTTTAAGCTTAAACGAATTCTATTTAGTAATAGTTTAAACAAGGTGTACAATAACTATAAGTAGTAACTGACTTTGTAAACATGTTGTATGAAAATGTGGTACGGCAATGTGAACCACAGTGAGGGAAGTGGAAAAGTCGGTGCTTTGGTACACGGTACGGTACGGACAATGGTAGAGGTGTATCGCTGCAAAGTGTACGCTCTTCTTAGTAATACAGTATACTGTAGGCTATTGGTATATTGAAGAAGATATATTGGCAATAAACGTGTGTGCAACTGTGTTTAGTATAGTGAAAGAGAGAATGTGTTGCTTTTCTTCTCATTTCCACCAACGGTAGTAGTTGTAGTAGTGCAAGAAGAGTAAGAAAAGGAATGGAAAATTTACAGTATGCATGTGTTACAGAGTGTGTATGTTTTTTCCCCTATCGCTAGCGCAAAAAGTGCCACTTTGGATGAGATAGCTGGATGAAAAATTCAAAAATAAAAACCACAGGGTTCGTCTTCTGTGCACGCATTGACATCTAGCGTTTGATGGGGGAAGAAAAGGGCTCCGCATTGTTTCGCTTTGTTTCACTACTTTTCTTACACGCTTTGCACACTCACTCCCACGCAGTGTTGATGATGGATTTGCTCTTTATTCCTTTACCGCTTGTCTTGATTACCTATCTCATCAGTCTACAAATATCATTTTCACTACGGGGAAAACTTTTAGAGGACGGGAAAGGAGTGGGTCCTGTTGAAACGGGAGCTTCTTTTTCTTATGGGGAGCGGTTCGATAGTAGAAAGAGAGAATGTTATAGAAAGATTGCAATACAAACGGTGTTGCTAGGGTGAACACACCTCCCTTCTTCTTGTCCTTCTCATTCTCCTGTCAGCAACGCGATTTACACTAACATCAACAGTTTCTGTGACTGCCCATACTTGTACCAGTAACCCACACACACACACACACACACACACACACACACACACACACACACACACACAAGCACACACACACATATACACACCCACGCATACAGAGCATATTGAATTACTCTTAATTTTATTCTTAAGTTTCAGTTGCATTTTTAGAAAAATATCGGTCTATAAACTTTCATACCTTACATATTCACTACTGTAACGGACGCGCGCGCATTTGTATATAGATGTGTATGTATGTGTGTCTGTAATTCGATTAATGTATGCTTATTTGTTTGGGTTTAACACTTTCTTAACATGTTTGTTGTTATTTTTTTTTTCTTGTTTTATTTTTCTGTTGTCTCTCTGTTTCTCTTCTCTGCTTATGTATGTATCATGTAATTTGATTCGTTTATCGTGCTCTTCTGCTTCATTTTGGAGGCTTCTTTTTTTTTTTTCTTCTTTTTCTCAATTTTCTTCACCACTTTCCTTTATACTTGACGACGTAAATACTTTTGTTTCACAACACTTGTAGCCGCTTCGCTTCGCTTTGTAAATCGTACGCTTGCAGTAAAGGTAAAAGGGAGCTTTACCTCGTTGCGTTTTCTTGCACCGTGGAGTGTTTTGCTTGTTGGGGCACCTTTTGGGGTGCGTTTTAACACACCATAACACAGTGCGGAGACTTTATGGTTATGGTGTGTGGGATAAAATTCGTAGAGTAGCGTTAGACTTGCTTCTAATGGCTAGTTGCACCACGTCGTACGGGCGCACTGTATTTGTGACTAAACTGTGACACTCTATACGTAATTTGAAAACTGTGCTTTCTGTCTGCTGCTGAAGAGAAAGAGAGAGAATTAACATGAGTATATGGTATTGTTTGTTCTTCTTCTTGTTCTTCGTGATGAATGAAGCGGTTTCATTGATTCGCTTCGTAGGTACTTAATTTTGCGGTGACCCTCGATTGGTTTTTTCTATCATTCTACCACAATTATCCTAATGAAACTGAAACACAAAAGGACGTTATAAACCAGATGAATTAACAACACAAGTTATCAAAACCGTAAGAATGGTATAGCCCCTATAGCATGTAATATTTTGTTTTTTTTTTTCTTCTCCTCAATGCCAGCTTTCTCGTTAACCAGCAATTGTTGTGTGTGTTGTGTATGTGTGTGTGTGTGTGTGTGTGTGTACTCTGTTGTGTATGTGTGAGTGTGTATTTATTCTATCCATTCAACAAGTAACAGCAATAGAATTATCTACCATCACAACGTTACACATAATGCGGCTTTCTAAACATTGCTCGTTTGTTTGCTGGCATTTGTCAACCGGTTTTTTTTTGTTTGTTTCGTTTTGTTTTAAATTTTAACTTTTGCTCTCGGTCGATAACACCGGCAGCAAATAGGTTGCATATCGTTCGGCTCTACCAGCGTGTTGTACTATCGATTGCAAACTTAAATCTTCGCTCCTTCCGACGACTCATTCACACCCGGGCGGGTGGTGCTATAGTTGCGGATACACACTAAAACCATAAAGAAAACTTAAATTAATAATAAAAATATGATTTTAAATAACAGTAAAAAGTATAAATAAAACGTACCTTAAAAATACACAGAGGAACCATAAAAAGAATATAAAAAAAGTAATAGATGATCGAAAACGACACAAAAAATACAACATAATTGAACAACAAAACAACAAAACAACAAAATAGAACAACGACGAACAATTAAACCGAATACATATGAACATAATGAATGAAATGAAAATGAAATACATATGAACATAACCATGAACATATCTCACCAAACCACGCAACTAACACCATACCATTGTGATTAATTTGTCTCGTAATGTTCTGTGTATTTTCGCTTAATTTCATTCTTAAAACCTTCTACCATTGTGGGAGTGACTCCCTTTTCATTTCCTTTCCCTCTTTTTTGTTTTGTTTTGGGTTGTTTCCTCGCTTACTTTCTTCACTTCACTCAGCTTTTGTTGGCGTGCTGTTTGATGTTATACGGTGCACGCTTCACGTTTTGCAAACACCAAAACAGCGTTTTACTGTTCATTCAATCCATTTCAATTTATTAATCTTCTACTTCCGCCCGCGCCCTGCCTTCCTTTCTATCTTTATTTTCTAGTTTTTGTTATCTTGCCACGTTGTTTTTTTTCTGTCTGCTTCTTTTTAAACTGTACCACTTTCGCTTACTTTTACCTTCCCGCTTATTTGTTTTAGGGTCTTCCTGTTTTGTTTTGTGTAATGGTTAATCGATAGGGTCTAAAACCCATCGTGTTTGCCGCTTTGATTTGCACTATAAATATAGATAAACTTTGAATAAAACATAACACAGTAGTAGATAGTAGTAGATGGGTTACGAGTGTATGCATGCACATATAATGGGGGAGGAAAGGTGTAGGGGACTGTGGGGAAGGTTGTATGCAGTTGTATTATTACGTTTACGTTTATGTGTGCCATGTGTGCCACGCATCACAGGCGTTTGACTGTTTGACCACCACATACAGGGGTTTTGTAACTAGAAATCTTATGTGTCGATGTGCTGGAGCTGTATCGAGAAGAAAAACAAAAAAAAACTGTAAACCCGTCGTAAGGACTCCTACACTAACAATTGGCCTACCCTTCTCCCCCGCTAGGAGCATCATTAGCTTCTTACTGTCAAGCGGTATGGTAACTGAATGAAGAAATGTATCAAATGTTTGCGTTTAATAATTATTTTACAACACTATAACAGCTTAACGTGTACGATGTGTAAGTGTGTATATGTAACCCCTTGCCCTTACATTTCCCGCTCGGTACCCGTGTCTTTTCAACGTTCGTTCCGTGCCCACTTTCCCTAGAGTGCACGGGTGTTGCCCAAATGTAGGACACCATACCATACCACATTCGTTGCACAAACCGTGGTGGCGGGATGTGTGAACAGCCGTTTGCGAATTTAAATAGTGCAAAGCAGATGTTACAGATGCAACAGAAACAGGCGTCCTGACACGCACAGGAGATCCACCCAGACACAAGGTAGGGACAATACACCGCAGGAGAGGCAAATTTGGGTAACACGAGTAAGGGTTTGGAGCATGGCTTTTGAGTCGATTTACCAAAAAGAGACGGCACATTCAGTGGAAGATAGACCCAAGCACTCAGACTCGTACACACAATTCTCACGCACTTACAAACACACCGTAAACGTGTGTATCTCGATATAGGTGGCACATAAAAGTTCGACATGTCTGTTCTGTTCTCACACTTTCCTCTTCTCCAGATGTCTCCTTTATAGCAAACTGTTCTCTGTTGCTTTTTTTGTTCTGTTGTTGTCCTTCTCGTTGCTTTCTCCTGCTTTGAGCGTTTTCCTACTTTGTGTACGGGCAAAAGAGCACTTGTTTCTGTGCCAATTGGTGATGGTACGTCTTTTTTTGTCGGTTGGTCTTACGAGAGAGAGAGAGAGAGAGAGAGAGAGAATTCTTTCCCCTTCATCACACGGGTTATTTATAAACGTAGCATTTGCTCGTGAAGCTTCATCTAGTTGCTGCCACAAGCAAAGCGGAAACAAATTGAGATAAAACATGCTTATCAGTGTGATGGTGTGTGAAAAAGAAATACACATCTGTAGTAACGCATATTAACAAATGTAAGATAGATATGAGCGATTGCATCAATAAAACAATGGGGTAAAACCTATTGCACACACAGACACGCGCGCGCCCTACATGCGCTGGGAAAACGGTGCGGATCCTCGCTTTTGTTTTGATTTAACGCTCCCTACCACTCCCCCCCCTGCCCCCTTTTGCTGCATGGAAGAATCAATATCCTTTTCCTACGCCCCTTTCCTATCCTATCTTTCTAAGTTACGTTAACTAAACATTACGGTAACGGTTATAAAGCATGCAAATCGTACACGAGCCGTTGGAAGTGAGAAATAAATTCTTAGGCCTGGATCACCGCTGGGTTTGTGGGTGTAGTAAAGTAACAGGAATAAATGATGCTTTATCTTTGACCAAACGATGGACTCCTGCGTAAAAAAAAATCACGTGTTCCGTGTAGATTGCGACATTTAGGCAAAGTTGCGCAAGCGTGTTACGCGGTAAATAAAGAATGAAAGCAACGAAAAAAATTAAAACAAAAAACGTATGCTACTGTTAAACTTAAACTGCTAAGTCACTAGAATAATGTCCCGACTAAAAAAAAAAACAATCGATACGCTCAAACC
Organism: Anopheles melas; assembly: GCA_000473525.2. Lineage (NCBI taxonomy): Eukaryota > Metazoa > Arthropoda > Insecta > Diptera > Culicidae > Anopheles > Anopheles melas. The sequence continues at coordinate 5,760 of AXCO02007600.1, read as the reverse complement.
AATCCGTACCACGGCATGCGGCATGCGTGTTCGGATACCATCGCGCTTGTACAGGCTTGCAACTTTCCTTTCCCATTCCCTATATTCCACATGTCCCGACGCTTCCCTTGGAGCGTTCTAATAGCGTTCGCTGCTGCTCTGTTTTTAGAACGAATTAATAAGAACGATCTAGATTAATAAAAGTAACTATCAAATTACAAACAAAACCCGCTGTGCTAGGAGCTAGTGTCAACACTAGCTGGTTGTTCTGGGTGGGGGAGATTTATGACTGCGGGTGGCTATGCGCGATCGAGCAAACAATCGAGTGTGAAGCAATTACGGTATGACGATGGTCTGCGAAAGGGTTGATGATGAGGGATGAGAGTCTTTACATTTTTCTTAAAACTCAACGAATGGGGAAACGACCCACTGTATCAGCGGGCCTTTAACAGTGTCTTCGAATCGGGCACACTAGGGAAATAATATAAACGTGTAACAAAACAAAAAAAAACTAACAGAAAAAACCCTGACACGCACTGCATGATGTGTCTCGATGCGCTTGATCGATCGGTGATGCTTTTTTTATGTTTTTTGGTATTGAATTAACGGCCTACATTCTATTTAAAAAAAAAAAACGTGTATGACTGGCATCGTAAGCGGCGATCAGCAGCAGCAGAGATCGCATAACGAACAAACAAGAGAATCCTTTGAAAAGTATGATGCAAATGAAGCGTTTTTCGGAAAGCTTTTTCCCCCCATCCTGCCCCACGAGCTGGTTGGTACGCTTTGAGCGAAACTTGAACGGAAGGGAAGGAAGATTGGTTTCCTGTCCGATCAACGCAAACCAAAAAAAAAAAAATAATAACTTGGAGAGGGGTAACACGTTTAACTACTAATTAAATGGTCCTTCTTACTACTACGGCGGGTGCCTTGCATTGTGGCGTACCACACCTTAACCACACATGCATTAAAGTGTTTATCGATCTCTTTGCCTTGCGTCCCATCCCATCCCGTGATCGCAATCCGATGTGTGATGTTTATGTTTGTGTGTGATGTTATGCTTTGATTTCGTTTAGTTTTATCTCCTACACGGGAAGTTGCACATGATTAGGGTGAAACTTTTGTTTTTTTTTTAACTTTCCATATTGTGTTTTTGTTGTTGTCTGTGACTCATTTCTTCGTTAAAATTTCTTTATACATGTACGATTTCGTGTGTGTGTGTGTGTGTGGGGTTTTCATTTAGACTTTTTCTTATCCCGCGTCCATTCTAGCGCGCAACAAAATTTATCTAGTAAAATAACAATTACACAATAGTTTACCATTCACATTTCCTATAGCTGTAGTTTGTAATAAATCGTGTATATGTGTGTGTGTGTTTTTTGCATTGTGTGAGTGTGTATGTTTTTTTTGGGGTGTTTTCACCCATTTCATATTTACCTAAACGCTTTGTTTTTGTTACCCATCCTTTCTACTACTACCCCCAGCTACGTCTTCAAACGACCGAGGCGTTTCTCTGTTCGCTATCACAACGCGAAATCATTTCAAGTTTACTCTTGTTCTTGATAATTTGTTTTTTTTTTCAACTGCTACTTCTTCTTCTTCTTCTTCTTCTTCTTCTTCTTCTTCTTCTTTTTACGCCCATTGTACGATTATTACAGTGATTTGTTTTCCCTTTTTACCTTCGCTCACATAATCAATTTGAATAGTAACGCTATATATTATCCTTTTTGTTTACTTTTCTGCCCGCACTGCCTGCAATCGACAGAGCAAACAAAGCCGCCCCATCGTAAACGAAACGAATGAAGTGGTAGAGCGGGCGGTGGAGTCGCAAAAATTAAAATCTAACAACAAAGTGTACGAATGAAACGATGTACGTGTACAACGAGAAACAACTTTTTTTTTTGCCCTAAAAACGAAACCCGCACACGCAGCCATTCACTCTTCGCCCGTTCTGAAACTGAATTTAGCGGACGCGTCTCTCTATCTCTCACTCGCTCGCTCGAAGAGTGGATTAGTGGTTACACTAACGTTAAACGAAACTCGCTTCTAATATGTCCCTACACTGTAATATGTCTTCCTTTGCTGTATTTGTTTTGTTTTTTTTTGTTTCCTTCCTCCCTCCCGCACGCACACACATTATCTCGCTCTCTTCCACGTCCTTCTCTTCCTCTATCACACTTCTCCTATACTCCCAACGGGTTCTGGCGCCCTCGCAGTGGGCGCAACGCTCCCTCGCAAAAGGGATTCAGATTGAAGGATGCGCTACGTACAGATGAATGTTTGCCTTAAACTCGTCAATCGCGGACTGCAGGCGGCTCTTGGGCGGAGGACTAGCGAACGCGGCTAGGCGACTGGGCGTGGCGGCGGCGGCGGCGGCGGCTGCAGCTACTACTGCTCCCGTTGCCGTCCGGCACCCCTATTGCGTTACGGTGGCGACCGACGCGGCCGACGTTTTGTTGGTGGCCGCCGCATTGGCCGCCGTCTGGCACGCCCGCTTCGTCTCCTCCTGGCTGATGCGCTCCTCTATTAGGTACTGCGCCACGTTGATCGCGTTCTGCTGGCCGGTGATGGTGACGATCCGGTTGCGCGTGCCCGGCGCAAAGATGCCCTTCTTCGAGATCTGAATGTTCGCGCCGGATATGTGCTGAATTTCGACCAAACTGCGCCCGGCCGGTCCTGCACGCCGTGGAAAAGAGAAAAGCGAATGGCGAGATTAGTATCGGTGCGGTTCAGTGATGTGATTCTCGTGTTGGCTGCTGTTCTATTGTTGGATTGGCAGCTTGTTTTGTTGCTTAACGATAAAATGCTCCCCAAAAAACACCGGTTAGTAAGCATTGCAGCTGCACTGTACAGCGTAATGTAGTTAGTGGATGTGGCGATAGACGATAGTTTGTGGCACGAAGGGACACAGAAGGCAGTAAACAACATCACGGCTCGGAACATGCGACTGTACACAGTTCGGGTTTCTCGCTTGCTAACTAACTTTCTCGAATCACTGTGACATGAGGCCACGTCTTTAGTACCTGGCACATGCTATATCACGCACTGGCCAATTCCAGTCCCAGTGACTCAAGCAAGTATGTCAACTGTCATGAATAAGGTGATAAATGTTAGGACTGCATTTCCCTAGCTCAGTTCAAGGATGAGTTGTGAAGTATCAAAATGTCTCGACGGATGAGGTGCATTCTCCAAACCTTCTTCACTACATAAAAACCATTTTGTTGATACAAGAATTTGGGTGTAAGCAATCTTCGGAACAGGCTATTCAATACTTCCCATACCATTCCTATGATTTCCTATTCGAACCCATCTCCACTCCAATGAGGATGCAAATGCACAATTGTGATAGATGAATCCTTCAAAGTTAACTACTACAGACATGTTACAAGACCAGGTACAAATGAGTATGTAAAGTATCCAACAACATGAGGCTTTTAAAATACCGAATTTTTTCAACAGTTGCAAAGATTCAACCAAACTACAGAGAGTTCCCCAAAACCCGAATAATGTGAATGGCATATCGGATCGTGCGTATTAGTTGGCGATGGAAGCGATTGGCACATTGGTTTCGTAATACACAGTGACACAGTAAAGCCGGATGTACCAGTCAATCGCTCCAATTGCTTAGCTTCACCTGATCTAAGTTAAAACCCAGCTATTGTGATTTGCGTTTGCATATTTTTTAAAAACTTAGCATATGGATCGTGCGAAAAAAAACGAATGCTAAAGCATATAGAAAACAGATGGAAAACTTATAACCGGTAGATTAAGCAACCCATACAAAGAATAAGGGAGAGCGAGGGATAGATGAATGGGTAATGAAGATGACTTAACAAAGTACAACAAGTTAAACCAACAGAGGAAGTAAAAGAATAAAAATAATTAAAACAGTGTGTGTTGTATATACTTGGGCTCGAGGGTATGGGAGTAGGGAGCGTAAAAAGCGGCCAGATTCGGTCCCGATCGATCGTTCGTCGCACAACGTTCTGTGGCGCACAATCACGCTCGCGCACTCTTCTTGCCATATCTCCAGCGCGCTTCACACTGGCGAAGGGTTACACCACCACAGCCCAGCCGGACTTGAGGAAGGGTGGTGATAGTAGTAGTAGTAGTGGTGGTGGTGGTGGTGGTAATGGTGATGTTGATGCGCCATCATGCCGGGCGCTTTAGTGCCGAGCATTCATCAAACCACCAATCGGCGCATCACGACGTTCACGGGTTCGTGTCCTGGTGTGCTGGTGTCTTGTCCGTAGTGAGTCCTTTAAGTGAGCTATTTTTCCCCCGTGTTTAAATGTTCTACCCTGCAATGCTTTTGTACTGTGTTGGCAACGATGGGCTTCTAATCTTCTTAGGCGCTAGCAGTACTATTCTTTCGGGCAATTTAACAAGTGGAGCAATAACACAGAACCGCACGCAACTAAATGCCTACAAACTAGCCTCTAATAGAATGGTGCTCTACACCTACATTACTGGTACAGCTGCGTACCTGCCGAATGGAAGTGACCAAAAGGGGAATGAATATGGCAATATGGCAAAAGTTAAAACAAAACAAAAAAAAACTATTCCTAATTACGAGCAATGGCAAGTTAATTAAAAGGAAAAAAAAGGAAGGATATTCCATTCGTTTGCTTGGCGCTTTGCTGCCCCTACAACAAAACAAACTAGAGTTCAGTGGAAACCGTTGGTCTGCTATATCACATGTACTAACTGTGAACTAAAAGGCACATGTTGCTGTTACGTTTACTCCTTTGGAACATACGAAATAGTGGAAATGTTTGTGTCGGTTTCGATGAGTAAGATATGCCCATTTTGCGAGCCTAGTCATTATTCTCAAACCTGCTTGCTTGCTACTCTTTTTTGGGCCTGTGTGGGTAAACATAGTATGTAATGTTTGTATGTGTAGGTGTGTGTGTGTGTGTGTGTGGGTCTAGGTCCTTGCACTTCGGTTCCTTTGGTGGAACGAGGTCGCTTAATAGTGATGATCGATCACATTTTCAACCGAGCCCATGGGATATGCGCATTGCAGAAACTGCGTGTATGTCGATTGCAGGTAGGGATTACCTGGAAGAGTAAAGCGTTTATTTTGGGTCAAATCGGTGTCCTTTTTATTGTTGTGACGGTGACGGTAGAAGCTGTATGGAGAGCAGCAGAGTGCTCACTTGAACTTGATTTTTTTTCTGCGTGTTTTGCGTTTCTTCTTCGGTTCATTTGGTTGCGGATGATTTGAAGTTGTTATTGTTATTTGCTGTTTAGCAATACATGATGCGACGTTGAATATGATATCTGAAGTTGTTGTTTGTTTTCTTTTTTGGCTAGTTTGTAAAGTTATGTGAAGTTCGTTTATGAAAACTATTGATACTGTTTCCAGCGATCGATGAGGTAGAAAAGCTTTGCTAACAAAACTTTGCTACGCTTGTTTGCCCTCCAATTAACGATTTTTGCGTTACAGATGAGTGTGGTACGAAGGTGAGCGAAACATGATGAACGCAATCAGACACGGGATTTGCAATCACTTTAAGTTTGTACAAAATATTTACATTTGAATCGTAAAAAGCTAATCAGTACCTGATCTGCAACCGTTGAATTGCGAGGGAAGAACGTATATGTTTGACATATTTACATGAACAATTTAACAAGACCTAGGCTTGCGCACACAATAGTGCTCACCACAAACATAGGCGTGTGGAAACCTTAAACCATTGTACGATTATTACAAAAGATTTTGATTTTGAGCAATGCATAGCAATCATAAGGGGGAAGTTGTTTCATTGAAGACAATCT